>CM034149.1:629321905-629488258 GCA_019776745.2 Taxus chinensis
CACAGTGTTTGTAAATAAGGTAGTATTGCTAGTTATCTTAGTATTTCCCTTTATGATTTTTCTTTTCTTGTGTTTCCCTTTCTCATTTCTTGTTACTTTCTTTTTGTTCCATTTTTTTCCTTGTGCACTGGTAACCACATTATTTTCTAAGGTTATGTATGCGCAGAGGACCGTACATATGTTTTAGTGTGGGGTGGAGTAGTGCAAAGTAAAGTATAAGCCAATAGTAAAGTTGAATGGCCCAGTAGAAGGAAGTGCATAAGGTTTAGAAAGTGTGTGGGGGAATGGTGGATAATGAATTGTGGTGTATATTAGGTTGTAACAAAGACCATGTACAAGGAATGAAGAGCACAGAACAACATGAGGTAGGTGAGGGAAAAAAATTAGGTAAAGGAAAGAAGAAGTGCCTTCAACGATGCAGATGTGCACGTAAGAGTCTTCGGTTAGATTGGATTTTAACACGCTAGAAGGTCGTAGAAGGTTTTTTGTGCAGGATTGGGTGCATGGGTAAGGGCACTTAAGATTGGCTTTAGTGGAAAAAGCTACATTTAATGCTAAGTACGTTGGTAGGTGGCATAACATTTATTATTAGAAGGGAGGAAAAAGCTATAAGTATGAGGTCAGATGAATTATTATTTACCTTGCAATTACGAAGTGAAAGATATTTTACGAACTAAGGCATCCAGAGAAATTTGTGTGAAGGAAGAAGAATCATAGAAATATAATTTTTTGACTAGGGTTGATCTACAAACCGAAGTGGAAGGAGTACATGGGTGTGGGGAGAGTTATTTTTAGAATACGTTGTCTTGTGGAAGAAGTTGTTCCTAGTTAGGGTTTGAAAGCTAGGGCACAAAAGAAGGAAGATTCTTTATGGAGTGGAGCCTCAGAGTTGAGCTGAGAAATAGATCAAAGCAAGAAGGATGGATTTAGGTTATATCTTGACAAGAAAACATGTCACCAAAGAGACGAAAGGGCAAGGGAATAGGAAAGAAAAATACTGTCATCATTAGCTCCAATGAAGAATGGTATGCAGAAATGTAGTACCCAGATGGAGTATTGACGGGGAAAGAGTGGGTGTCACACTTGAGACAAATGGCCATGGGTGATTATAATGATCATACAAGCACTACTAAGAAATAAATGGCATTGGAACTGGTTTGTCCAACTAACAAGAGGACAACAAAAAGAATGCCAATATATAGCGACGAAATAAAGGTAAATTTTGAGAACGCATGGTTGTTGCAATTATATGAGTTTCCTTATTTTGGAAATCCCAAGTGGTTATATCATTGGTTAATGTCATTCGTACATGAATACCACTTCTATTTTTCAAGTCATAAAACCCCTCAGCTTATATCAAATTTCACTGGCCCGAATTGTGAAGGAGAATCCATAGATGACAACTTGCATGATAAGGAGGCCATCAAGGAAACTGTGGAGGCCTATGACTATAAAAAAGGTTCATGGTACTTTGACATCACAGAAATCCTCAACCCTTTTATATCCACGTGCTTAATCGTCAATCTTGATGATCAAGAAAGATGGATGCAAGTAAACAAGGCATGGTTAAATATATGCCAAAAGATTTCAGAAGGGACCATCTATAACTTATCTGCCTTTGTTGTGGATGAGATCATAAGTAGCATGCAAGAAGGAGAAAATATACTATTTGGAAAAAAATTCCTCACCATCATCTTCTCAGAGATTTAAGTGCCCAATGGGCCAGAGAAGTTTGTATGGGAGTATCTAGAAGACAATCCCTCGCCCACAAAATTTTTTGAGAAATATACTTGTGAGACCATGACAACCGCTCACAAGACATGCCTGGAAAAATGGTACAAGTGAATGTATGATGCATTTAGGGTAGAGTGGAGGATCCCTAAGTAGATTCCCTCTTTCTTGGATAGAGAGGTAGAGTTTTCAGTATATTAACATTTCTGCATTGGCAGGTTTACATTGACAGATTGCTATAAGACTACATAGTGCAAGCTACCTTTCTCCTTCACCACGCAATACTTCAAAGTAGGGGTCAATTGGTTCAAGGAGGACAAAAGGATAAGGTTTGACCTTAGTGAGGTAGACCAAGACCATTGTGAGTTGTGCCATAAGCTCTTATACTCTAAGAAGTGTGCATACAAGGAGAAGTATGTCTCCCACGAAGTACAGATGATGAAGATGATAATGATTCCGATCACTGGAAGGGCTGCAGCAAGGGTATATCTATGCATAAGGCCTAGGTTTGAGAAATTTTCCTATCTGGAGAGTGATTTCTCCATTCCAGAAGACCCCACAGAGAGGAAAAAGGCCACACCAATCAAAAGGGAAAGAGAAGAGGTGCAGAAGAAGAAGGTACCAAGCATGTAAACAACACAATCTATAGGTGCATCAGAAGAAAGTGCTAAGCCTATAATTTACACACACAAGAAGAATTTCCAAGTTAAGGAAAATACCCCAAAAGAATAGGAACCAGAGAATGAAGGGTTCCTCACACATGAAGAATCACCAAGGAAGACGTCACTTATTAATGAGAGAGAGAAGGAAAAATCTCCTATACTAGAATCACAAATTAGAAGAAGTGGAAGGTGTTAGAAAAGGTATATACAGAGGAAACATAGATCCTAGAGGCCTACCTTGGTGAGAGGGATGATGACAAGCCCAAGGGAGCTCAAGACCATCCAGTATATAATGTATATGACTATGACAAAGAGGAATATGAAGAGAAGAGTGAAAGGAGAAATCAAATAATAGAGGAAAGGGGGTGAGAGAAAAATTAAGCACCAAAAACTAGAGAACCCCACCTCACCAAGGAACAAGTGGAAGAATCCATAGAAAGAGAAGTAGTGGGCATCATTAAGGACTTGGTGGGGTAGGAGTTGGAGTGGAGTGCAAATGAAATTTTTAAAGAAATAGAAGAAGAGAGCATTGGGAAAGAGTATGAAAACATGGGTGGAAATTCTAATTTAGTGGTAAGCTTCCCAAGGGCTACACGAATAGGTGGGATGGGCGTAATGGCAGCATAAGGGAAAGGGATGGGATACATTGATGATCTGAGAAAGGTGCTACATGCATGCTTCCAGAGCACTGTACCAATAGAACAACTCATGGCTATGACTTCATTTGATGAAGAAGGCACATATCCACGAACCAGAAATATGCTATCTTGGGCGTTCGAGTCCCATGTGGATGAACCTAAGTTAAAAGTAATTCAAAGAGCATTGATGAAGGTACCAGAGATGAAAGGATTAAATCCCTTGGTAAATTCTCAACAACTGTCAGATGAGAAAGTTTGCAATGCACTCAAAAACTTTTCAGTTGAGATTGACACCATAATTTTTGAGAGGAATGATAGGGTGAGATTCCTAGAGGTGAAGTTAGAGAAGGAGGAGGAGCTTCTCAAGAAAATAAAGGGCCTAAAACAAGAAGAACTGAT
Organism: Taxus chinensis; assembly: GCA_019776745.2. NCBI lineage: Eukaryota > Viridiplantae > Streptophyta > Pinopsida > Cupressales > Taxaceae > Taxus > Taxus chinensis. Next base: position 629,325,336 of record CM034149.1, read on the forward strand.
CAATGCGTAGTTAAGGTGTGAATTGAAAGAAGAAAAGACAAGGGTGTGTGAATTACACAAGAAAAATGAAATGATTACAAAAGTTGTTTTTTTAAAGCATCCTGACCTAGTGTCACCTGAGAAAAAACATGAATCAAACTTGCAGTGCCTAGAGGACTTATCTCGCATCCTCATGATGGAAATATCACCAATCACTTTAGAATCTATAGAAGAGGTGATGGCATGCCAAGAAAATGAATTCAATATGAAGGTTGTCAAGATCATTTCTCGATATATCAAACTCCTTGTAGAGGTAAATGCCACCGTGTAAGTTTATAAAGTTGCATATGACGATTGTGTTGATAGGGATAGAGTGGCAAGCATCCTAGTCACTACACGTGAAACAAAACTGAAGGAGTTTCAAGAGAATAATAAGGGGAATAGAGTAGAAAGAGATAAAATCCTAGTTGAGGTAGAAAATAAGTCAGAAGCTATCAAGACCTTGTGAGGCTGGATCAAAATCTGGCTAAAGGAATTATACCCCCCAGATCACCCGCAGGATAGACGCACTTGATGACTTGGGAATACAATTGGAGAGTATTGTTGAGATAATGAGTACTAAAGGGGAGAAACTAATTTTTGAGGGAGGTGAGCACCCTAGTCAGAGACCTTTGTCAACAAGCGTAGAGTGAGGTTAACACCTAGGAAAATCTAGAGGAAAAAATAGGGAAGGATTCCCCCCTCCTCCTTCAAATATAATCATTTTTCTCTTTCATTTCCCCATTGTTTCATTCTTTCTCCCAATTCTTCATTCCTTAATTATTTTTCCCACTACTTAGATCCAGCCATTATTTATTCATTAAAGAGAATGGTTTCCAAGGAAAAAGAACATGAGTAGTGTGGGGTGATGTTGGGCCCCAGAATATTGGCTAAGCAAAAGAAGGCGCGTGGGGGTGAAAGTGCATAGGACAGGGTTTTAGCAATGTTTATCAGAACACACGATGCATGCGAAAGGCAAGACAAGTTTTGGGACTTAGCCATATTTGGAATTTCAAGCAGCACATTAGAAAAGCATGACCCATCTAGCATGTGGAGTGGATAAGGTGCTAGCCTGGCAGCTATATGATCAAGAAAGGAATATTCCATACATGTGATGGAAGGATCTAGAAAGACATCATTGTAAATGATGGAGAGTTCAAATCAAAGGGAGAATGCTCCATTAGAGGACCACTTGGACATTTGGCAACCGATCTGTTACCTCAAAAAGGCATGGTGGTGGAGGCTAAAACTATATATAGAGATGTTCAGGTAGAAGAAAGGAGGATCAAAGGGGTATCATATAGCATTTGGATAGGTGAAGCTCTATAGAGATAATAGTGGGTTTTATGGGTTAAGGTCCTCATTAGGAGGAATGTAGGAAAAATGGCATGTTTAGGGGGATGGGTCTGTAATGGGTTATTGTAATGTGGAAAGCATAGCTTAGGTTCCGGATGTATGACTCTGATCTATATTTTTATATTGGTCTATTATGGCCTTAATGAATGTAATGTGGTTATTGAATTGGTTAACATCAATATAAGGTTATGTTCTAAAGAATATATGTTGTTTATGAGCATAAACCCTAGTGCATTTTCTTTGTGTTATGAATCAGTTATGTATTCTATTTAATACTTCTCTTTTGTTATCTAAATGGATGCATTGGTATAATAACTCATGCTAAGTTCTTAGAATGAATGCATGGTTATTTTCTTTCATGCATATAAATTTGTCATAAATGATGTATTCTCCCACAACTCACATAAAGAAGGGGCTTGGCACCTGTGCATGCCTTGGGTGAGTGCCTAGTGCCTGCTGGGTGATAGGTCGGTGCACATGGGATTAGAAAGTTTTTCTAAAGGTATAAAAATGATAACAATACCCATCATCATTGTCATCATTAGTGGGAACTTATTTTTTTATTTTCACAACATGGGTTCTTTATAATTCTGGTGAGTTTTTGGAAGGAGAATTAACTTATTTCTTCTCAAAAAACTCAACATCCATACTGGTGTATACTTTTCTAGTCTTTAGATGCATCAGTTTGTACCCATGAGCCTCTTCATTGTATCCAACAAAGATTTATTTCTTTAATTTTATATCAAGCTTATTTTTCTTCTTCTTGGGAATGTATGTGCTCTCTTTGTACCCAAATACTTTGAGGTTTGAAATGGATTTTTTATGTTATGACCTTGCCTCATGTGGGTATTACTCCATCAAGAGCAATAGTGGGCACTTTTTTCAATAGGATACAATGTAGACTTAACTGCTTCTACCCAAAATGTCTTTATTAGGCCTAAATCATCGATCATACAACACACAATCTCCATGATAGTATGAATTCCTTCTCTCAAAAAAAACAATTTTTTGGAGGTATATGTGGAGGAGGAATTTGTCAACGAATCCCATGAGATTCCAAAAAGTATTTGAACTCAATTATTAGTGAACTTCTCCCCTTAATCTGAGTGGAGAGATCTACTTTTTTTACTAGTCTCATTTTTAGCAGCCACTTTGAACTTTTTGAATGTCTTGAAAGCTTCATGTTTAGTATGAAGACAATATATCCACATTTTTATAGAATAATTATAAAAAAAGCATGAAATACTAAAAAAGTATAGAATGACTAGGTTGTATCAGACCGCAAAGATCAGTTGTGCACTAAATTAAGTTTACTTGGATATCGATATGTATTATTCTAGAATGAGGTTCTTTGTTATTTTCCTTCAAGTAAATTGGGACAGCTTATCTGTGGTCCTTCTTCAGAGATGGAAAATATCTCACCATTTCATACTAGTAAAAGTGTGTCAAGGTATCCAAAACTAATGTGACCAAGTATCTGATGCCACAATTGTGCTAAGGAGGTATATTTTTCCATAAGTTCCTGATTATCTCTCTAGAAAAAATCAACCTATAAATTCCCTCCCACATTTGAATCTCTTAAAACAATTTTTGAGCTTATAAATTTATCTAAAATCAAGCAAAAATTCTTACCATAATTACAGTCAAAATCGATCTTTAGATTATGATCTAGAAGTTGACTGACGGATAGAAAATTCTTTGTCAAATCAAGGAAATACAATACATATAATAACCTATAATCATGTGCACCAAGAGGTGTATAAATGTTTCCAATAACATAAACATTGTAGGATGATTCATCACCCAACAAGATATTGTTTTTGGAGGGTGTGTCTCACATTGTGGAAAACTAGTCTTTGTGTCTGATCATGTGTTGAGTAGCACCCAAATCAATGTACCGGATAACACCAATTAAATTTGGTTTCTTTACATTAAGTCCTCATCATTTTAGTGTTCCTCTAATTCAGCAATATTTCCTTGCTAATGGGGTTTCTTCTTCTAGTTCCCCTTCTTCTAATATTACTTATAAGTGTATTTTCCATGTTCTATATTGTTGATTGTTAGGTCTTGAATAGCTAGAAAAATCATACTTATGTGTTGTACTAGTTATCTTTCAAATCATGTCCTCTGTTACACATAGGACAACTTTTTCTTTTATTTGTACCCTTCATGATTCTACTTTTAGGACTTATTGGAAGAATGATATTTTTTCTTCCCTTTTTAATGAGAAGAAATTTCTTTCTCTTCTTCTTCCTCTTTATTGTACAAATGATTTTTCTTGTTGCAAAAATTTTACCCAATTTTTAAAATTGAATGGTAATGATCAAATAATTGATTTTGTCATAAAGATAAAATGTGAGGTAGGGAAGTTCTCTCAAAAAAATGGGAATGACAGTTTCATATGAGATATCCTCTCCAAGTGTTAGAAGTGAATCCCTTAGTGTTGCAACTCTTATGAGAAAAGCCTCGAATTTTTTATTTGTCTTGAACTTTGATGCATGTAGTTGAGTCTACAAATTCAATATAGTATTCTTCTTATTGGGCTTGTATAGTGTGATGAGTTTATCCCATGCTTCTTTGGCTATTTTGGTGTCTCGAACATTTATTTTGACATCATTGAACATTCTAAACAAGATGATCAATTTGGTTTTTTGATTGGCCCCTCTCAAACTGGAATTTTTGTATTACAGTGTTTGGTATTCTGGTTACGAAACCATTTATAGCAAAGCCACATTTTTTCAAACTCAATTTTAGTTTGAATTTTGGTCTTCCACGGTGCTTAGGTAGAAAAAACAAATTGGAGCATTTTTGGCCATTTCGGGTTAGTATAATTTTCCCAACATAATGGCTCATTAGCACAATATAAATTAGTATAACATACTCAACAAATCAAATTAAACCCTTGTGCAGAAAAGATTGATTGGCAGGGATAAAATGTTTTTGTTTTTTGGACTTGGTGACCTCTAAAGCACTATATGGCTCAAAAATGCAAATTTGTCCAAAAACTAGCAAAAAAATCCTTTTTCAAGCTCTTCCCCTTAACAAAATTTATAAAAAAACACTTTTTGAGCCAATCGGGAGAAAAATATTACCCTAAATTAAGATTTTTTTCCTCTAAATTTGGTTATGGTTTTAGTTGTGACCTAAGTGTGTTTAATGGGGTGTGTAAAATGGTGATTCTACTTAAATTTAATGGTTTTCCACTAAATATACCACCAAAAAAATATATGGCTCTACCCTTAAATCTCCCTATCTATTAATGACTTAATATGCCTACACTAACCACCATAGCACTCTAAGCACATGTAACATGTAATGAAGGATTTTGTATATAAGTTTCATAAAGATTAAAAATTCTGTGCAAAAATAAAATAGTCCTACTTCTACTCTTCCTAACTTAGTCAAGTTAGGTTAGGGTATAAAGCTTAGACTCCTCTAAAGATTTTGTTTGATTAACTGTCACCACTTTGTTTTTTTCCTTTTATTTTGCAAGGTTTTCAAGATAGGTGGATTTCATCTCATAGGGTGTAGGCTCAGCTCACCTCAAAGATGGAAGATTAGCTCGTCATTGTGGAGGACAAGTTTGGCCAGGAAGCGGCTCAACTGCAGTATGGAAAGAACTTAGTATGGGGTAGATAGTTTTACATCTTGAATACCTCAACTCGTATCTTACTGATTCAATATCAACTCATCCTTTTTGAACAAATTGATCAGATCACCTTACATCTTAGTTCACCAGCTCACCCCTTTGTGGGATCAACTCTGTAGCAGTGTGTATAGCTTGGGTGTAGTGTGTTGGTGCCATTTCTAAGCTTGCATAGTGTGCCTTACTTTTTCATGTCCAATTTTTCTCAGAAACATTTTATTTCTCAAATTGATGACCTGTGTAATTTCTCCCCCCTAGTTGAAATGCTTCAAAAATTCCCAATAAACTTGTTTTTTTTCCTGGTTTAAGACAAAAATCCATGTTTTTTTTCCATTTTTTCGGGCTATGTCATTTTCCCTTTGCCCAAAATCACTGCAAAAATCAGAATTGATCAAATCTAAATTGTATGAGTTAAATTCCCAATCCCAAGGTCAAAATATAATGTCAAATCATGTTTCATTTGATTTAAAAATCAAAAAAATTTCCATCCTCATTGAAAATTTTGAATTCTAGGGAATCCTTTGAAATTTTTACGTTTTGACGATCATTATGGGTGTCATTTGCCCATCAAATTCATCATCGAAAGGTAATGGCAACATGGCGGTTTCCTATTGGCCAAGGGGTGTCAAGAAATATGTCTAACTTATCATTTTTTGAAATTTTGGCAAAAAGAAAATTTTTGATCCGTGGCTCCGCCTTCTGTAAGAAGTGCCTATGTGGCATGTTTTGATTGGCTAGGGGATTAGCAGGGTGGTGTACTTTCCTTAAGAAATTTTGTTTTCATTTTGTAAAATTTTAAAGAAAAAATTTTGGCCCATAGGCTCACAGCGAATAGGGAGAGGACACGTGGAACATATTTTGGTCTGAGGGCATGCGGATGGCGAAGGGACTTGGAGAATTTTGATGTTTTATGGCTCAAAGTGATAAAGTGAATTTTTGGCCTGAAGGCCCTTGACCAATCCCTGGTGGGACACAATGTCCAGGGAAAGGATAGGATGTGAGCAGCAAGTTTTTGCAATGACTTTGCAAATTTTAACTTCAAATGAGTGAAAAATCAAAATTTTGTGTGTGGCCTCGACTAGGTGTAAGTTTGAAGCTTATGCATGATCATGGAGCTTTGGGGGACAAAGTAAAATGTTTCCTTTTTGGAAAAAGGAGCTAAAGTGTAAATGGGAAGCATGCCTCCACAGCCTATCCACGGTGGGCACGTGGCACATTCTAAGAAGTCAAAGGAAGAGTACGGACCCACGGTGAGTTCTAGATTTTTAAAAATTTTGCAGGAAGGTTTGAAGGCAGAATAGAGGAGACTTGGCCCCACGGCGAATCAGAGAATGTCATGTAATGGAAAAGAGATCGGGCATCCGGGCCCACGGAGGTTTTGTGAAAAAATTCCCTTTTTCCACAAAAGAGGAAAAATTTATAGAATTGGTCTGCGGTTTCAATGGGACCCACCTTTGGACACGTGGTGGGCCCATGAGGCAGGCGGGGAAAACTGGTAAAATTTTCCAAATTTCCAAAAGGTTGCAAATACATTTTTTAAATGCATGGGCCCGATCTAATCATTTTTTGACATATGTCCTACCTTATCCAAAGTTTAAAAGGGTAATATTGAGCTATTATTGGATTGCATCTTCCATGTGGAGGGCTGATATTAAAAGGTGGATGAGATCAACTGTTACTGTGCATCCATTTGTTTTGGCCGCCATGGAGCTCCAAGAAGCTTGGAAATCACGTTTTTACATCAAATTTCATCAAATCTTATATGATTTTGTGTCGTCTTGGTATTCTGAGAACATTGGCATCCTTTTCATGAATTAAGTCTTTGATCTATGGTGTTTTTGAAATCATTTTTACGCAAGCCCGAGAAAAAACGTGAAATGACAAAATTAAAAGTTGTAGAGGTAATTTGAAAAGGTAAAAAGGTAAAAATGATGAGTCAAAGGTGTTTTCATGCCTCAATGATAAAAAATGTGCCTCTGGGATAGATAATGATCCAGATATTTGTAATGATTCAATCTTTTTGGCACACCTAGCAGCTTGCGAGTTTTTTTCTGTTTCATTTCATTTTCATCAAATCATGAGGAATTGTTGCAACAAACTTGATCCCATGGCATAGAGTATATAGTGCATTTTGAAACAAATGTAAAGAGGAGGGAGTTGAAAATTATGAGAAAAATTCTGAGGGAAAGCTCATATTATGAGAAATCCACCAAAGAACCAAGTTAATGTCTCATGTGTTGGAAATTCATGAATGTGAGTTGGTTACAAGTGTATAGCCATCACACAGCTATGAGATTGTTCATGTGACTCTCCCCTACTATTGAATCTAGCAAGTTTTGAATTAAATCTGTGTTTTTCTTTGGGCAATATGATGTCTGCTATCATTTTTAAATTCCTGCAAATAAATTTTACTGTTCTTGTTGAAATATTGCATTGAAACTCTTTAGAAATCACACAAGATATCCATTTCTGGTTAATAGTTTAGTGGCATTTTCAATCTTATATTCAGAGGAGCCTTCATCTGATAAGGAGAGAAACAAATTTAAAACCACTTTACCTTGCTTGACTACAGACATTTCTTGTAAGCCTTTGGGGGTACCTTAGGCATGGTTTAATCATGGACTTTTGTGTTTAATTGATTTCTCTACTTCAATATTTTGTGCTAATTTCTCAAATATTGTGTGAAGAGTGCTACCTGGGCTTCCATTTATGCCTCTTCTTGTTGAAAGAATGTCTTAACTATTTGAAGCATTTTATCTGATATTTATTTCAAGCATTGTAGAGGCTGTCAAAGATTTGATATATCCCAGTTTGTCGTGTCAATCCCCCCACCAAAAAATCATCTAACAAAAAAGATCCTATTATATAATATCTGTGATTTGTAATTATATACCCACAGAAGATCAAAATCCATTTGCAAAAGTATGCATAACAGATCAGGATTTCAAATGTCTCTAGTAACCTTTACCTTGTTTTGAGAACATACCCATATTTTGAGAAGTGACAACTCATGAGAGTTCAGATCTAGGGTGTTGATCATGTTTTCATCAAGGTCTCCATCATAGGTTTCCAAGGAAAAAGAAAGACATATTCACCTCCTTCACCATTACAGGGTTACAAAATAGGTCCTCTTACCTTGGTTTCAAGGCACAACCTAAAACAGCTAGGACAAGATCAAGTCCTATTGGAGTGCTATCCATTTCTCCACAAATCTGAGTGTCAGTTAGATCATATCCCTGGCTACCAACTGACATAAAACATGGTCTAATTTGTCCTTAAGCTCCATGACATATCTATGGTGTTGCTCAGACTAAAAAGGAGAACAAATTTTGATACCAACACGAGTGGTGCCACTACCGGGGAGTTCTTAGAAATTCTTGGTGTTTTTGAAGTGTTTAAAGAGTTTGAGAATTTATGTATTCAAGTAGTTGATCTGCTACATTGTTAAAATATCATTCTATGCTTCAGATTTGCAAGTTTTTAAACAAGGGTTTCAAGTTTTGTCTTCCCTTTTTTCCATTTATTAGTAGTTCATACACTTTACTTACATTGTGATTGATTGATTTAAGAGGAAGAAGGTCTGATTTATAAGGATTTGTAAAGGTTTTAGTACCAGCAGGCATTTGACATATTATTTTAATGCATTCTTGCACAACTAAGGTGAAATTCCTTAGTGGGGACTCCATGATGATTTGATCTTGAAAATACCAGTGTCTTAAGCTTTATGTCATTTATTTTCATGCTGCTGATCTCTGCAAAACTGGAAGAAAGAAGATCTCTCTTCCTTAGAGAATCTGCTAAGAAATTGTTCTCAGATTAAAGAAAATCAGAGTTGGAAGGGAGAAGAGTTTGGAAAGTGGTTAAAGGTCAGACATCAAGAAAAGATATAGCCATTGGTGAGAGAGATCAGCCTTTAGTAGAGGATTATCACTCTTCTTCAAGTGATTCTGATTCAAGCAATCCTCTAATAAAATTGTTTACCTTAACTAGTGAATGCCCTTCTTCTTTACTTGGTAAGATCCTTCTCCAATCTGCACCTCTATGTTTTAATTCGAGTAAAACTTTCCAATAAAATCAACACTTAGAGAATACTAGTCTTGTGAATCACATTCTTGAGTCCCAAAGACCTTGCACTCCTCATCATCTTGTTTCACCTCCAAGATCACCTCCACCAAACAATATGGATCAGCCTAGACCTCCATTTTTTGTTAAAACCTTTGGTCCTATAAATTTTAGAGGAATGGATGGTTACCCAAATACTGTCCCACAAGATATTAGAAATAGGTTGCCAAAATTCCAAGGTAACAATGCTATTACTGGTGACCAACATCTCAAAATTTTTGATAATATTATGGAAGATTTTGAGATAGAGTTTGAAGATGTGTATATTAAGTTGTTTATTCATACATTAGAAGAAGATGCTAGGGATTGGTACAAGGATCTACTTGATAATTCTATTGATTCATGGAATGAAATGAAAAATGCATTTAGGTTGCAATATGGTGACAGGACTGATCCTAGATTTCTTTTATCTGAGTTTGAGAGTATCAAGAAGAACCCTAATGAATTATTCCATGACTTCAACACAAGATTTAACAAAAATTTGAGAAGGCTTCCAGTTAATCTGAGGCCTTGTGATGAATCTTTCCTAATCAAATATGCAGATGCATTTGATAAGAAGCAAGCCTATTACCTAAGATACAAGAACCCAACCAATCTAAGACAATATTTCACCATGGAACTTCAAATTGAGAACAATATCAAATCAATTGGGAAACCTCTCAAGAGAGATGGTGTAAAATTGATAAACCCTAAAAATCCTCATGCTAGTAAAGGTGTTGATTTAGAATAGGTTGTGAAAACTTTGGTAGGGGTTGTCAAAGAAATCTCATACAAATTATCCCGGGCTGAGAAGGGAATTGGGAAGACTTCACAAGGTCAACCTAGGTAGCAAGCACAAGATAGATTTGGTAATCACCATAGGAATGAGCAGAGTTTTGATGACAAAGGTAAAGGACATACAGGGTCTACAAATAGACATCCTCAAGCACGTGAAGAGTGTTAATCCCTTAACTGTCAGGGTTGCTGTTGTTGAAGAGGTTGCTAATATGGATTGGCATGATAGATGTTTTCTTCCTCATCCTCCATGTGAAGTGGACCAACAGGTTGATGAAGCTGATAATGAGGATGGAACTGATGATGATATTTGCATGATGGGTTGTTCTTCAAGCTCACAAGGAGGAGCAACATCTACAGAAGTAATAAGTGCTAGGACAACTACAATTTTTTTGGATTGCATCAAATGGGTACAAATATTTCTTCCTCCTCATGCTCTTGAAGTAGATGTAGTGCAATATTTTTAAGTTCCTCATAATGACTTTGAATACTTGAGAGCTTTGATGATTAAGAAGTATGATGGTGGTATCCCTTCGGAGGAAGATAGACAATTGTTGATGAATGTTGTTGTAGCTCAAGAGAAGGACTATAACACTAGAAGCAAAGTTGTTAAGGGAGTTGGGCCTCAAGCCAAACCTAAAACAACCTTGCTCACAAGCATTCCAAAAGAAGCTCCTAGGAAAGAAACACTTGCTAAAAGCTATGTTGTCCCAAGAAAAAATTACAGTCCTCATCATTCACAAGCTACTAAGAATCCTTCGCCATCTAATGAATATTTTTGTCTCCCTTCCAATGTTGTTTTGCCAAAGAGTGTCCCCTATGACATAGCCCAAGTATTGAGCCAAATTAATGTGAGTGTTCCAATCATTGATTTTCTTAGAATTCCTGAGCATAAGAAAAGAGCATTTGAGTACTTGGGGTTAAAGGAAGAGAAGATCACCCCAAGCAGAAATGTAAATGTTGTTGAGACTCCTCCTTAAATAATTACTGACCTTGAAACACCACCATCACTCGAAGTTCTTGGAGAGACACCTGAGTTATATTTGGGAACATCTTTTTTTGATTCCCAGTTGAATGTTGATCCATTCTTCACAAATTTGCTCATAAAAGATAGACTACTTCACAATTGTATGTTTGATTCCAGTGTCATGCCTCTAGAAGTCATGAATGAGTTGTATATCAAAGTGACAGCTATCTGTGGGAAGTGTACTACCATGGATTCAAGAGAAGTGTCGGTGGTTGGTTGTGTGAAGGGTTTGGTAGTGTAACTTGCAACCTATCCGGGAAAGAATTTGAAACTGGATGTTGTAATTGTTGACTGCCCTGCCAAATGGGGTATGCTCTTGTCAAGAAAATAGGTTGCAAGTGTTGATGTCAGCGTTCAAATGGATATGTCTTTTTCCACCATTCCCATTGAGGACAGCCTTGTCAAAATTTATTGTGAAAAGAAGATGTTGCACCTAATTGAAGATCCCAACAATGCTTCCTATGAGGTGTTGTTTTTTGATGTAGATGCTGAGAATTTCATTGGTTTTGCTAATGGAAAAGAACACAAGATGGAAAACTCAAAGTTCCTTGATATGGTAGGTTCTCCTTGGACCTTTCTATTTGATGGAGCTTGCTCCAAATTTGGAAATGGTGCCGGTATAGTTCTGCTTTCTCCTAGTTTGGAACAGTTTGTTTTTTCCTTCAAAATTAATTTGGAATGCACTAACAACATTTGCTGAGTATGAGGCATTGTTGTTGGGGTTAATAATTTCATGGAAGTATGGAGTGAAAGATATTGTTGCAAAAGGAGACTCAAAGTTGGTTTTCAAACAAATAAGAAAACTATATGCTACAAAAAATCAGCATATGAAATAGTATAAGCATGCAGTTTGTGATCTAATTGAAATTTTTGATTCCTTTAACATTGTGTATCATGACAAAGTCCTCAATGCTGCTACTAAAAAGTTGGCAGTGTTGGGGTCAAGGTTTAGAGTTTGCACCGTTTCACCTTATTGTGAGTACAATGTTGAAGTGTTGACTAGGCTAGCTGTCCCTAACAACGTCAAGCATTGGCAGGTGTTTGATGATGATTCTCAAGTGCTAAAGTTCTTAAAAAACCAAGGTGAGTTTGTAAATCAAAATATTGATTGGGATCCAATGGTACGCATGAATGAAGGAAGAGAGACTTTGTTTGGAAAGGATATCATCCAATTTAAAACAAACACCATTCCTAGAGGTCTTGTTGCACTTGAGTCAAATTTTAGCAATGTTGATTGCATCATAAATAGAAACATGTCTACCTTAAGGGATGTGGAAGAGCATGAATTGGGAACAAATGAAAAACCAAAGAAGGTTTGGTTGGGCAGAAATTTAAATAAAGAGGAAAAATAGTCTTATGCCCAACTCTAAAAAAAAACCAAGACTACCTTGCTTGGTCCTATTCAGAGCTAAAAGCATATAGAGAAGATTTATTTCAGCATAAGATCCCTCTTGAAACAAATGACAAAACATTCAGATAGAGGAAAAGGCCAATTAATCCACTTCTCTCCATGAAAATGCAAGAGGAGTTAAGGAAGTTGAGAGATGGAGGTATTATTCAGCCCACTAGATATTCATCTTGGGTTGCAAACCTTGTGCCAGTCAGAAAGAAGAACAGAGACATCATACTTTGTGTGGATTTTAGAAATCTAAATAAAGAATCAATGAAGGACAACTATCCCTTTCCAAATATGGAAAATATGTTGCAGCTTGTGACAGGGCATGAATTGCTTTCTACATTAGATGGTTTCTCTAGATATAATCAAGTGGTTGTCAAAGAATCAGAAAGACTTAAAACAACATTCACTACTCCTTGGGGAACATATGTTTTTGTTATGATTCCCTTTGGTTTGATGAATGTTGGTGTAAATTTTCAAAGAGCAATGGATGTTGCTTTTGTAGGTTACATCAATGAGTTCATTGCAGTTTACCAAGATGATGTGACTATATTCTCAAGGTAGAGAGGTGATCATTTGCAGCACTTGGAGAAGATGCTGATCAGATGTAGGGAGTATGGAATTTCTCTTAATCCAAAGAAGTGTCATTTTGGTGTGCAAAAGGCCAAGCTTCTTGGTCACATTGTGTCAAAAGATGGTGTTATGATAGACCCTGAGAGAGTGGAAGCAATCAACAAGGTACCTATCCCAAGAACCAAAAAAGGCATCCAGTCTTTCTTTGGTCAGATTAATTTTATTAGAAGGTTTGTTTCCAACTTTGCTTAGTTGACTCTTCCAATCACAAGCATGCTAAAGAATGACCAAGTTATCAGGTGGGAGGAGTTTTCCATTCAATCTTTTGAAGGAATTAAGGATGCACTTAAACATGCACCTGTTTTAGCAGCCCCAAACTATAGGCCTTTCCAAATCTTTTCCTTTGCCTCTGAGTATATTATTTCTTCTATTTTTCTGCAAAAGGATGAGAATGAGGCTGAGAGGCCTATTTCCTTCTTTAGCAAGGATTTACAAGCTGTTGAGTTAAAGTATACAATCATGGAGAAACAAGCATTTTCCTTGGTGAAAGAAACAAAAGTGTTCAGGCCTTATATATTGAGTTCAAAAGTTGTTGCTTATGTTCTCCACACCATGGTGAAGGACATCTTATCAGAGATGGAGATCTCAAGTAAAATATGTAGATGGGTGAACAAACTATAGGAATATGATATGGACATCCAAACCACAAAGTTGGTAAGAGGTTTGGGTCTTGCTAAGCTCATGGCTGAGAGCAACTTACATAATGTGGAAGTGAATCAGCTAGAGGAAGAAAGGGTAGATGTGCTTGCAAAGTTGGTAAATTCTGAATGGTACAAGGATGTAATCTTTTACCTTAGACACCTTTGCTGTCCTGATCATTTAAATAAAAATCAGAGAAGATCCCTCAAGCTAGCTTCTCAAAAATATATCATCACAGACCTTGGGCTAGCTTGGAAGAACCCTGAAGGTGTCCTCTTGAAATGCATAGCTAAAGATGAATCTCCCAAGATAGTATCTGATTTCCATGGGGGAGTTTTTAGAGGACACTTTGGTGGAAGAGTAACAACACATAATATTTTGAGAGCTGGTTATTGGTGGCCTTCTCTCTTCAAAGATGCAACCCAGTTGGTTAGAAAATGTGATAGTTGCCAACGTTTCTCTGGAAGACTGAAAGCTTTAGGCTCCCTTCCTTTACAGCCTGTATCAATTGAAGCTCCTTTCGAGCAATGGGGGATGGACTTCATTGGTGAGATTTTAGATCCTTCTAGTGCTGGCCATAAGTGAATTCTTGTAGCCACTGATTATTTTACAAAGTGGGTTGAAGCAATCCCATCTAAAAAGTCAACACACCAAATAGTTATGGACTTCTTGTTGAATCAAATCATATGTAGATTTGGAGTCCCAGTCAATATTGTAGCTAATAATGCCATGTGCTTTAGAGCTAAACCTTTAATGGAAATGTGCAATGAATATGGAATCAATCTGACTTATTCTTTGAACTATAACCCCCAAGGGAATGGACAAGCTGAGTCTAGTAATAAAAACTTGCTGAAGATCATTAGAAGAACCTTGGAAATGAACAAGAAAAAGTGGGGAGAACAATTGAAGTTTACATTTTGGGCTGATAGGATAACTCCTAAAAGAGCTACTAGTAAAAGCCCATTTGAATTGGTGTATAGAACTCAGGCTTTGCTGCCCTTACACCTGCAATTATCTTTATTTTAGTTTTCCCAATAGTTGGAAGATCAAGAGCTTGGCTCATATGAATCAAGGATCAATCAGATTATTGAGTTGGATGAGGGGTGAAGAGCATCCCATCAAAGACATGTCAGATTTAGAGAAAAATTGCAGAGATTGTTTAACAAGAAGGTCACTCCTAGAGCCATCAATCTTGGAGATCTAGTCTTGTTGTGGGATAGTAGGCATGAAGACAAGGGCAATCATGGCAAGTTTGATGCATTATGGATGGGCCCTTATGCCATTGATATCAGAATTGGTGAACATACCTTTTTCTCAAAGATTTAGAAGGGAAATTACTGGAACTACCTGTTAATGGAAGAAATTTGAAGCATTTCTTGGATTAATCCCCAAATTGAGGTATGCACCAATTGTACAGTTGTATAGTCTTTGTTTTTTTTTTTCTTGTTTGTGGTGTGTGGTTTTCCCTTTGTTCTTGGCAGCCTTTCTGGTTGTTTCTCGGTTTATTTTTGGTGGTGGTTCTGGTTTTTTGGGATGCCTTTTGTTTTGACTCCTTTTCCTAATGGTATTTTGGCACTTGGTCATTTTATCCTTATGGCATTCATTGCGAGTGCCCATCCCCAAGCAAGAGCTAATGTTGGTGCCATTTCTGAGCTTGCATAGTGTGCCCTAATTTTTCATGTCCAATTTTTCTCAAAAATGTTTTATTTCTCAAATCAGTGACCTATAATTTCTCCCCCTGGTTGAAATGCTTCAAAAATGCCCATGAACTTGTTGTTTTGCCTTGGTTTAAAAGAAAAATCCATGTGTGCTCTTATTTGTGCCCTAGGTTTTTCCATTTTTGGGGCTGTGTCATTTTTGTAAAGCACACACCAAGTTTAAACAGAAAATATAATTCACGGAATAATAATTTACCTTCAATATTCAATCAAGTTTGTATTACAGAATATATAGAATAACTTGTTCCTATAATTTAGGAAACAAGTATAACCACTAACTCCATCAAGCCTATTTACGTGGGTGAGTACAACCTACTCAACCACTACACAAGCCAACAAATATTAGTTGTTTATAAAACAACTAATTACAATAGTAATTCCTTTTACATTAATAATGCACAAACTATATTATAATGTGAAGCACTAAACAAGATATTCCTAACATTCCCCCCCTTAGTGCGAACATGGTAGAAAAACATCCACACTCTCAACTGCAGTATGCTCACCCCTGTGGCATGTCCAACTCTGTGACTCATGACCTTGATCCAAAAGAAGGCTCTCTCCTTCCATGGTTTTAAACAGGCTTACCACAAACCTTGAAGTGACAGGAACCTCATCAACTGTCCACCTCGTGTGGTTTTCTGGATTCTCCCACAAACCCTTTCAAGATCCATGAACTGACTTACTCTGGTGCTACTGTTCACCACTATGCTTATACATCAGGGAATTATGTAAGAAACACAACATGCATATCACAAAACTGCAGAATGGAAGAAATACTGAAAAAATTTCACATTACTTCCTATAAGAATCGTAATGTTCTTAATTGTAGTCTCTATCTTTGATCGCTGCCACTCGATCTCGAACAGCATAGAAAACTGCCACTGCCACTGGAAGCTTTCGTTGACTAAGTCGTTTTGGGTGCAGAATGGGAATGGAACATTGGTATGTATTCCCCCCCACAATGTAAAATTCCACTCATATAGATACTGAGAAGCAAACTGCATCGGAACATACTCCTGAATGGATCTTGCTAGTTAGGTCTTGCTACACATGGTCATTAATGCTAGTGAACATATTCTCCTAGCTGACCATCTTCCAATGAAGTACGGCAGTCAGAGGACCAAGTCAGTCAGAGGATCACTGACAATCATCTGCGCTCCAACACAACTTTCTTTCCAACATCCATCAAATACCAAACAAAACAAGAACTCTGAAAAAGAATCACACCAAACTGAAACTAGAACACTGCAATACTCAAAAACAAGTACTCACACTGCACACCTGTGCCACCAAATCATTTTGTACGGCCCCATCGTTGGTGACTGACGAGAGGTCACTGTCTGACCTCCAGCCTCCGATGCCTCCTTCCTCCATTAACATGCTGCTAGCTCAGCTGGGTTTGGATATGAAGCTCATTTGTTTCCACATTGAAGTTATTCTCCCCCCGCAATGTGAAACATTTTAGTTTTAGGACGTCGGGTACAACCGATAATGCGTCCCACAAAATAGCCAAAAAATATGATATTTTTCAAAGTGGGTATTTTATCCCAAAATTAGAACCACTATAATGAGAATTAAAAAATAAACACTTTTGCAAAAAACGGTGTTCAATTTTGAGTTACCGTGCAAAAGTTATTGAGGTTACAATTTCCCGTAAATTGGTCCAATTAAAATAAAATTGAATTGCCCTCAAAATTCAATTATTAAGAAAAAACTATAGAAATATATATATATATTTTAAACTATAGTTTTGCTAAATAATTAAAAAAAATTGACCAATAAGAAAAAACCTGTGTGTTGCATTTCTTTTCCCGGATGTGCATTTCCAACCACAAAAACGTCTGTTTGACAGCAATTTCGTCATATCTGCATTCTAAATCTGACCCTGATATAAACTACAAAGTTGTGCGTCTTTTTCTCATCTTTTCAACCCAAAAAGAATCGCCTCAATCTAATATTTTATGAGGAAGATATGTTCATTTTACTGAACACTACTTGCTGTATTTTTTTGGACAGATTTTTGAATATTCTCTTTGGCCTCTTAAATCTTCTTGGCTCTCATAGGAATAACCTGCTCTGGTACCAAATGTAAAGCACACACCAGGTTTAAACAGAAAATATAATTCACAGAATAATAATTTACCTTCAATATTCAATCAAGTTTGTATTACAGAATATATAGAATAACTTGTTCCTATAATTTAGGAAACAAGTATAACCACTAACTCCATCAAGCCTATTTACGTGGGTGAGTACAACCTACTCAATCACTACACAAGCCAACAAATATTAGTTGTTTATAAAACAACTAATTACAATAGTAATTCCTTTTACATTGATAATACACAAACTATATTATAATGTGAAGCACTAAACAAGATATTCCTAACAATTTTCCCTTTGCTAGATCATGTAAAAATCAGAATTGATCAAATCTAAATTATATGAGTTAAATTCCCAATCCCAATGTCGAAAATAATGTCAAAACATGCTTCAATTGATTTAAAATCAAGAAATTTTCCATCCTTGTTGACAATTTTAGATTCTAGAGCATCCTTTAAAATTTGTACGTTTTGACGATCATATAGGTGTCATTTTCCTATCAATTTGATCATAGGAAGGTAATGGCAACGTGGTAATTTCCTATTAGCTAGGGGGTGTCGGGTAATATGTCTAACTTATCATTTTTTAAAATTTTGGCAAAAAAGAAAATTTTGATCTGTGGCTCCGCCTTCTGCAAGAAGTGCCTATATGGCATGTTTTGATTGGCTAGGGGATTAGCGAGTGGCGGACTTTCCTTAAGAAATTTTGTTTTCATTTTGCAAAATTTTCAAAGCAAAATTTTGGCCCGTAGGCCCATAATGAATAAGGAGAGGAAACATGGCACATATTTTGGTCTGAGGGCATGCAGATGGTGGAGGGAGTTGGAGAATTTTGATGTTTTATGGCTCAAAGTGATAAAGTGAATTTTTGGCCCGAAGGCCCTCAGCCAATCCGTGGTGGGCACGTGTCCAGGAAAGGATAGGATGGAGTAGCAGGTTTTTGCAATGAATTTGAAGTTTTTAACTTAAAATGGTGAAAAATCAAAGTGTGTGGCCCCGACTAGGTGTAAGTTTGAAGCTTGTGCGGGATCATGGAGCTTTGTGGGACAAAGTAAAATTTTGCCTTTTTGCAAAAGGACCTAAAGTGTAAATAGGAAGCATGCCTCCACTGCCTATCCATGGTGGACACGTGGCACATTCTAAGAAGTCAAAGGAAGAGTGCAGGCCCGTGGTGAGTTCTATATTTTTCAAATTTTGCAGGAAGGTTTGAAGGCAGAATAGGAGACTTGGCCCCATGGAGAATCAGAGAACGCCATGTAACGGAAAATAAATCGGGCGTCTGGGCCCATGGAGGTTTTGTGAAAAAATTCCCTTTTTCCACAAAATAGGCAAAACTGATAGAATTGGTCTGCGGTTTCAATGGGACCCACCTTTGGACACGTGGCGGGCCCAGGAGGCAGGCGGGGAAATGTGGCAAAATTTTCCAAATTTTCAAAAGGTTGCAAATACATTTTTTAAACGCATGGACCCGATCTAATCATTTTTTGACATATGTCCTACCTTATCCAAAGTTTAAAAGGGTAATATTGAGATTATTTTTGGATTGAATCTTCCATGTGGAGGGCTGATATTAAAAGGTGGATGAGATCAATGGTTACTGTGCATCCATTTGTTTTGGCTACCATGGGAGCTCCAAGAAGCTTGGAAATCATGTTTTTGCATCAAATTTCATCAAATCTTATATGATTTTGTGTCATCTTGGTCTTCTGAGAACATTGGCATCATTTTCATGACTTAATTCTTTGATCTATGGTGTTTTTGAAATCATTTTTGTTCAAGAGTGAGAAAAAACGTGAAATGACAAAATTAAAAGTTGTAGAGGTAATTTAAAAGGGTAAAAAGGTAAAAATGATGAGTCAAAGGTGTTTGCATGCCTCAATGATAAAAAATGTGCCTCTAGGATGGATAATGATCCAGATATTTGTAATGATTCAATCTTTTTGGCACAACTGACAGCCTGCGAGTGTTTTTCTGTTTCATGTCATTTTCATTGAATCATGAGGAATTGTTGCAACAAACTTGATCCCATGGCATATTATTTTCTTTAGAAAGAAGGCTCCAACATGCAATAGGGTATATAGTGCATTTTGAAAAAATTGTGAAGAGGAGGGAGTTGAAAATTATGCGCAAATTCTGAGGGAAAGCTCATATTCTGAGAAATCCACTAAAGAACCAGGTTAATGTCTCATGTGTTGGAAATTCATGAATGTGAGTTGGTTACAGGTGTATAGCCATCACACAGCTCTGATATTGTTCATGTAACTCTCCCCTGCTATTGAATCTAGCAAGTTTTGAATTAAATCTATGTTTTTCTTTGGGCAATATGATGTCTACTATTATTTTTAAATGCCTGCAAATAAATTTTATTGTTCTTATTGCAATATTTCATTAAAATTCTTTAGAAATCACACAAGATCTCCATTTTTGGCTGATATTTCAGTGTCATTTGCAATCTGACATATTCAAAGGAGCCTTCATTTGATAAGGAGATAAACAAATTTAAAACCACTTTACCTTCATTGACTGCAGAAATTTCTTGTAAGCCTTTGGGGGTACCTTAGGCGTGGTTTAATCATGGATTTTTGTGTTTAATTGAGTTCTCTACTTCAAGATTTTGTGATAAGTTCTCAAATATTGTGTGAAGAGTGCTGCCTGGGCTTCCATTTATGCCTCTTCTGGTTGAAATAATGTCTTAACTATTTGAAGCATTTTATCTGATAGTTATTTCAAGCATTGTAGAGATTGTCAAAGATCTGATATATCCCAGTTTGTCTTGTCAATCCCCCACCAAAAAATCATCTAAAAATAAAGATCCTATCATGTGCTGTCCTTGATTTGTAATTGTATACCCACAGAAGATCAAAATCCATTTGCAAAAGTATGCATAACAGATAAGGATTTCCAATGTCTCTAGTAACCTTTTCCTTGTTTTGAGAACATACCCATGTTTTGAGAAGTGAAAACTCGTGAGAGTTCAGATATGGGGTTTTTAATCATGTTTAAATCAAGGTCTCCATCATAGATTTCCAAGCAAAGAGAAGGACATCTTCACCTCCTTCACCATTATAGGGTTACAAAATAGGTCCTCTTACCTTGGTTGTAAGGCACAACCTAAAACAACTAGGACAAGATCAAGTCCTATTAGAGTGCTATCCATTTCTCCACAAATCTAAGTGCCAGCTAGATCATATCCCCAGCTACCAATGACATACAACATGGTCTAATATGTCCTTAAGCTCCATGACATATCTATGGTGTTGCTCACTACTGAAAAGGAGAACAAATTTGGATACCAACACAATGGGAACTTGGATCAGGCTTGGACGGATTAGTTTTTGAATGTGAATCACTCATCCCAATGTTGCACAAGGTTCATTTTTAACTTGAATGTGGCATGAGTTTGATCAAGGTAACTTGGACGTGGCTCGATCCTTTGTCAAGGTGACTCACCCTATTTGGTAGTCAATGCAGGAGCTTTCCTTTTAGCTAGTTCTCATTTTAGCTCACCTTGCAAGAGATCTAATTCACCCATCAATGCATAGAGATCGATCTTCAGAACAGAGACAAAAAATATGCCTCTAATGTTATAGGTCCTGACTAAATCTGGAGCTTGTCTCTAAATTTGGATTAAAAAACCCTTGATGGGGAAAAAAATGATCTCCTTTTTAAAAAAATTCCTAATTTTCTTAGTGTTTCCTGGTGCAGGAGGTAGTGCTTGGGTGACTCCTTTCCCAGTGCACATCAAACTTGTAAATTTTCTTGAAAATGCTTGCAATATTCTGGTAGATTTTTTTACCTAAATGGGGCTAAGAAGGGTCAGAGAGTCTATGTGGCTCTCTTTTGCTACTCAATCTTCTCTCAATCCTTCAAATTCCTTATTGTAATCTCCTACTCTTGTCTTTTACTTGTGCAGGTACCTTATTTGATATCAAATGTCATGGAAGATGCATCTTTTTATAGATTATTGATCAGGAAAATGAATAGTTACAAAGAATATGAGGGCTACGATATTTATACATATTAGAAATCCATGTATAGACAACATAAATGGTTTTAATGGGTGTAAAAATCAAACTAGAAATGCAAAAAATACATACATAATTACAATAATATGAATAAATGGTTTATAACAATATAACTAACTAATTAACTAAATAAAATTTACATATGGTAACAATGTATAAATACTCTACTAATAAGGTTTTACCTAAAATGGTATCTGTGATTTTTCATACATTGGATTCCAAATGAATATAGGTTTATGTTCTCATGAAACTGGTGTTTTCATGCCCTATTCAACATCTGAATCCCTGGTAGACATGCTAAGAATAATGTGTCTATTTCAAACACTTAAAAATAGGGTGAGGAGGCCCTGTCAGGATTAGAGGGAATGCCAAACAGGAATATAACTCCAAACCTTATGTAATCAATATTTTTATAAATGGCTCAAATGTCTGGTATAATTTTAGATTTTCACTTAAGATTCTGCATGTAAATGGTGCGGGATCAAGTGGAAAATATTGTCAAACTCTGGTCATGATTTTTGAGTTACAACAAGGCTCCTATGATAGTCAGATTACTTACAAGATATTCCAATTGAGTACGTGCTAGAATATTGTGGGTACAAGCAACTAGAGTATTAAAACCCACCCC
Source organism: Taxus chinensis (assembly GCA_019776745.2). Lineage (NCBI taxonomy): Eukaryota > Viridiplantae > Streptophyta > Pinopsida > Cupressales > Taxaceae > Taxus > Taxus chinensis. The sequence goes on from CM034149.1 coordinate 629,347,423, forward strand.
AAGGATCTCATCAGGGTTTTCTACATGATTCCTTATTTACATAGGGGGTTGAAAAACACCATCTAGGTGATTCAGCTTATTACTGGGATAACAATAACAACCCCAAACCTCTACTGCTTATCAAGTCACTAATCACCTAACGAGAGTTGAGGATATGATAAAGGCCTATTAAAGGGAAAGCCTATATAAATACAAAATAATTCTTTCTCTTGAGAGTAGACACCATGGTTTCCACGGAGTTTGGTAATCTCATAATAAACCCCTAATGGCTTCTCCATCTAGTAAGGCCATGTAAGCTATAAAAATGATGTAAGAAAAATTCTCAATTCATTTCACCCATACTACTCATTCCTCATCAAAATAAACCAAACTATAGGAATGATTCCTTTTTTGTAAATATAATATATAAAGACAAGCAGGAACATTACCGTCAAATATTCTAACCAAAACGTATAGCAACATATATAGAGATTTCATAATACATTCGAGAAATTGACAATACACATTTCCAATGCTTAAATACAAATTAAACATGTATTTTTAATATTCAAGTACTACAAATGCTAACATTGTCTTAAAATAAGGCTACTCACCTAAGCATTGTCCATGTACTCAAGTTCGTATAATTAAAAAAATCATTATTCCTTTCACAAAGAAAGGACAAGTTGTGGGAAAATTTATAGATATAGATCTACATAGTTTTCATTTATGTTCATTCATCACTCAAAGCATCCTGCAAACCTACAATTTTCCTGGGTAAGCATAAACATTGACATCGACTTCATGGTACCAAGTAAGCAACTGAATATAAACATTAAACTTTTAGAGGAAGATTGAGAGATACATTATTTTATTATTTGGAAATATAACATAATCACACAAACATTTTATTAATTAGAGAGATAAAAATAGTATAACATTTTCATTCAATAATTAAAAGCAAAGCCATCATAACCACCAAATAGTGTTCATAGAGAAACAAATTTATTCACTTTCACAAAATCATCCTAAACCAACATGTACATATGTTCATTTCACAAGGATAACAATAACCAACGTGTGAATTTAAATTATGTGTATACAAGGAAAATTGAACAAATGAAAGAAACAAGCAATAACAAACAATGCAAACCTTTCTTCAATTTCTCTTGCAACCTCATATGAGATGGATGAAGAGTGGAATGGAGTACCACACTTGTTGAATCTCTTCATATGAATTTGTTGTGGATGCTCCAAAATTGGTTCCAAATGGAAGAAGGATGTGCTACAAGTAATGGATGATAAAATGGGAAACCTCATGGAGTACAAATTCAAATAGAAAATTGACAAAGTGTTGCTGAAAATTCCATAAATCTTCCCAAAGATGATTTGTGAAGGAAAGAGCCTCTTATTTATAGATGAAGGAGAGTCCATGGATTGTGGATAAAGCTTTAAATTAGTTGTGGCTAAATGAATTCATTTTCTTGATTTTGCAAGTTTATTATGATTGTGTTGTTGGGTGGTTTGAATAAGAATTAAAGGGGAAATGAATTTGAATAGTTGGCTCTTGAATTATTCAATTGTACATGAAATTTTTATTCCACCTTTCTAGGGTTCTAGAACTTTAGTAAAGTGAGATAGTGAAGTGGACTTGAGAGGGAGGTGATTGGATAAATATATTTTATTTTATTTAAATAGCTAACTGAATTACCTGATTGTACGTGTATGCTTTATGCATGATAGAATTAATTAAATTAATTCTAGTGAGATGTGGGTGAATTCTAATGGAATGTGGGAGGATAATGGTATAGGATACATTCTATAACTGATTTGGCACATCATGTAAGTAATAATAATGACTAATAATAGGTATGTATTTTTAGGGTGTCTTAATTTTCCCCTCTTTAAAGTGTTATTGCAAATTAATAGCATTTTAAAGAGAGTATACATGTGTAGATTAATGATCGGATGATAGGGAAGTGTGGTAGACCTTATTGATTTTCCATAGTGAAGTATTTGGATGCCCCAACGAGTATATATGTTTTATTTTCCCTGGTGAAGCATTTAGATCCCCAGCGAGTATGAAAAATTCTAAGTGATTGCCCCCTCAAGAAGATAGGTGATGTGAAAAAGAGGTGGGTATCCACTTGATAGGGAAAAGGAGAATGTGTATGATTTGAGAGGATTATAAATATTATGGGAGTGATTTTTCTCGTATCTTGAGCTTCCATTCAGATATTGTATTTTAGAGCAACCTTATTTTTTGTTGTACAATAGATTTGACTCCATGATCATGAAATAAATCGTGATGTTTAAACTATTATGTGTATAAAAACATACACACACAAAAAACAAAAGACAAAATGTAAAACAAACCCAATATACAAAGTAAATGTATACACCATGGCTATAAATGAACCAATATGGTAACAAAATATTTGTAATTGGTCTAAGGAAAATAAAAGATAAAAAGAAAAGAAAACCTAATATGCACAGTAAAACTATGCACCATGGTTATAAATGAACCAAAATGATAATGAAATACTTGTAATTGGTCAAAAAATAATCGAAACAATACAACACAATCGTAAATCAAGACAATTATGTATGCCCATAATGTGTTCCATAGTGATGTTTGAGAATATTTGGATGCCCCTAAGTAAGGATACATACAAGGGGATTGGAATCAGAATGAAAAATTGGGGTCAAGTGAAACTCTTTGTTGGATCCACATTGAAGAGTAATCTGAGATTGAAATGGGTCATTTCCACTAAGCAATGGTCCATGCAAGGGAGAAAATGAGAGTTGTTATTTCCCCAAGTGAGGATACACACAAGGGATAAGATTGATTTGAATTTCCCCAAGAAAGGATACATGCAATGGATAATATTATTTTTTGTGATAGTCATAAGAGGGTTGGAACAATCATTGGGATAAGAGTTAAAAGTTTGATTTTGTTGGGTTGTGTTGATTTGTTGAGATTTTTTATGCTTTCGTAAAAAAATTAGGATTTTATGATTATGTAAATTTTTTTAGATTTTTATTATTTGATTTTTATGGTTTTCGATGTTGTGAATTTTGGATTTTTGATGTTTTGAAATTTTTTTATTTTTTTATTTTTTTGGTTTTTTAGATTTTTGAGAGATATGAATTCCAACAAGAAAGACAATGTGACCTTAAAATGTACCAAACATTATACAAATGAATAATTTTATTGAGACCAAGGGATGGCATATGATGGATAGATACTAACATGGTTTTTGTAACATGGGATACACAACTTGACTATAACAAATGTGCAACAAAAATGGTTTGGAATGGTGCAGTAAGAGGAACAAAATGAAGGGATGAAACAATTGGTTGTGCTGATATGCCCCAACATGAGGTATACACATAATGACTTAGTAATATAAATTCTTTAGATGAACCACATTCATGGGTTCATTGAGCTATTTTCTATCTTCAGAGCATAACGTGTATGCACCGGACCCAAATTTGGAATTGTTAATGTAAGGTCCTAACCAATTAGGTTCAAACATGCCTTGTTTTTCTCATTCTTTGGTTGTATTCTTTTGATTATCCTTGAGCACGAGATCACCGATTTCAAATTATTTTGGTTTGATTTATATTTTTCCTACTATAGTGGAGTCAATTTTGATACACTTTTAGATGGTCTAAGGCATAACCCACTTCTAGTCTAAGATGTCTAGATCTACAAGGCATGATTTTTGATAATCATCTTCATGAACCAGGTTTTGTAATGAGATGTTAAGGGATGGGAGCTCAAATTCTATGGGTAATACAAATTCATATACATATATAAGGGAGAAGAGAGTGGCTCTCGTGGGGGTACGAAATGAGGTGCGATGGGCCTAGAGGGTGGGATATAGATGTGTATGGAAATTTCTAGCATGTTTATCAATGATATTTTCCAATAATAATTTTATCATTTTATTGGACTCTTTGGCTTGGCCTTTATACTATGGGTAGTATGGAGTTTCCCATTTGAGTTGGATATGAATTTTTTTCACTAACTCTTTGAAATTCTAATTTTTAAAGGATGTATTGTTGTCTGTGACAAGGGAGGCAAGGATCCTGAAGCGTCATATGATATGATTAAAGATGATTTCGGATATATTTGACCCAATGACATAAGTTAAATGCATGGCCTCTATCCACTTGGTAAAATATTCTATGAAGGTATTGTTATCCAAAATTCACCCCCCCAGGGTAATTTTGATAACATGCATTAAATTCAAGTCCCAGGCAGATAGATTGATTCAAGGCAAAAAATCATGTTTCTAGGGTCCCCTTGGATTTTTTCTAACTCTCTTGTCAAAGAAGAAAGGAGCAAGTTCTAAAAAAGGGTGAAAAAGTTGCAAAAAACAAGCTTGGGGCAGAAAAAATCATGAAAATCGGCTAAGTCCTGGTCCTCGCAGTAGTTGGGATAGTTGGGACGTCGGGGCACGAATCAGCCGAAAGGCCACCAGGCGGTCCGCGCAGCAAAGGGACATTCGGGTCGTGGGGACGCGCGGGACGCGAAAGGGTGAACCAGCCGAAGGTAAAGACAAAATTGACTAACTACTGTATAGAATAGGCTAGGAAATTTAGGCCGTGAGGACGTGAAGGACGCGAACCACCTAGATCGGCCGGCGCAGGGAACTTTCGTCCAAGAGGGTTGGAACAAAGGGACGTGTGGGACGCGGAAAGCCAGAAAAGCCGAGAGCCAATGAAAGCGTGCCACGTGTCTTCACCTCAAAGAAGGACAGTGAAGCCCGAATCAGGTGGATTAGAGGAATTTGTCCCAGATAGTTTGGGACAACCGGGCCAAAGGGACGTGAGGGATGTGAAAAGCTGGCAGGCCCGCGGACGAATCAGGAAACGCCACGTGTCACAAGGGAAAACATCCAAAATTTCAAAGGACAAGGTTTGAAGCATTGGCCTAAGCCAATAAAAAGAGGACACATGCCCTAAGGAGAAGGGGAGTGCAGAGCTCGGGGAGGAATTAGAGAATTTGGTAAAAGTTTTGGCCAAAAACTAAAAGGTGAAGGATGACCCCGCGCCCCTGTCCTCCAACCAGATCATGCCACGTGTCCCAAGTGGCGGGGACGCAGGGAAAAAATGGGAAATTTTCCAAAGTTACAAAAGGTCAAAACTTTCAAGGAAAACCCATGGGTAAGGGAAGGAGAGAGAATTACTCATCCAATCAGCGCCTGACACGTGTCATCCAAGTGGTAGAGCGCGGGAAAAAATTTCAAATATCCGTTTTCACCTGTTTTGTGCCCTAAATCTTCAGATCGCCATATCTTTCGATCCAGAGCTCAGATTTGCACGTTCTTTATATCATTGGAAATATTATAAAATTCTCTACATGATTCTAGGGTCAATCTTGAATTTTGGTTTAGTCTAGAGAGAGAAAGTTAAGAAATGGCTCTGATGCGTGTTCATGGCCAGAAATGACATTTCAGCGACTAAATTTAATGCAGAATGGGTCGCATTCTCCTCCAATTTGGTCAAAAATGACAGGGTATGGGTTTGTAAGGTCCCCCATTCTATTTTAATGCATTTTCAGTCAATGAGGAATGGGTTCCCATGTTTTGTATGTTTTCTCTCTCCTAGGCTCGACCCATGCAATGTAAAACCTAGATTTGGCTCACAACCAAAGGGGGAACATTTTTGGCATAGCAGACTTCTTCTTTCACCTCCAGCAAGTGATTGTTACAAGAATCAAACCTCTTCAAATATTGTAACAGTTTTTCTACCTCTCTGAGGTTGTAATGCAGTGGTTTTTGACATTGGAAATGATAATGCAAGCTTTGTGAATGGGTTTCAGTCCTTTGTTTGTATTATTTGCTTCATTTCAAATCCTAAATTATATCTTATCAACCTGTGTATGTTTTTATGTTGCAATCTTTGGTTTGTGTCTATTTGCATGACAAAATATTCACCACTCCTTTTGGTGCATCACCATCTTTAGTTAGTTTCAATTTTTGCCCTTCTATCCCTATCTCCTTGCAATTTAGAGTAGGATTAGGACCTGAACCTCTGTAGTTGTGCAAATATAGATCTAAATCAGAGGAGTTTGAGGAACCAACCTCTAATCTGGAGATTCCTCTCTCATTTTCACAAGTCCCACACTTGGAGAGAGGTTTGCATGTTGTGCAATCACAGGATGCCTGAAACATCAACCTAGAAGCCTGATGTGCATCCAGGGGTGCTGTTATTTTTCCCTAACATTTTTGGCACACCCGGTGGGACCCAAAGGTCTCATTTTTATTGCAGCAAAGTTGATGTGCATATGCTACAATTTTCTTGCTTGAAAAGAGCTATTATTTGCATATCTGGCAATTCCAAGGGGAAGAATCAACTGGTTTCAGCAGTGCAGGCCTGAAAACTCATGAGAAGAGTCACCACAAGGTCAAGATTTGGAGAAGAAGAAGTGTTGTTTGAATACCTGCAATTATCTCCAAGAAGAAGGAAAAGAGGAAGAAGTACTCAAAGGTCTCCATCTCCACCAAACAGAACTCTCTCAACTCCTCCACCTGGTGGGCCTTTCATTCAGTCAACAAGGGTTTTAAGACTAATTAGAATGGCACAAAACAACCCCTATGTCAACTTCACGAGCAGCAGCCCACTTGCCCTCAATGCACAACATCTAATTCCTATTGCAGCCTTGAAGAACATTCTGTACTTCACTGGAGAAAATCAGACTACTCCAGGGGATCATGTTAAATATATTGCTAACCTTTGTGCAATTCATGAAATCAATGAGATGCAAGTGGCTATCAAGTTACTGGCATCTTCATTCAAGGGGAAAGCATTGCAATGGTTCAGGAGCCTTGGAGCTGGTTCTATCACAAATTGGAATCAGCCGTGTATAGCACTTCATGAGCAATTTGGAGAAAAGGGAGACAACTTGTCTCTTTTGGAGCAGCTGACAACCATCAAGAGAGCTCCCAATGAGCGGCTAACCGATTTCAACTTCAAATTTCAAAAGACTTGGGAGAGAATTCTAGTGGTAGTCAGGCCAACAGTAGAAGTTGCTTTTCTCTACTATCTCAAAGCTCTAAATTCTGATATTTCTATGTTGATTCAGTCCATGGGAGGCATAACTATCCCTATGGCTTATAGCATTGCCATTAGGGCTGAAAATTGTTTGATCCAAGCTGGAAAACTTGCCCCTAGACCTCCCATGCCATTGTTTCCAAGTTTAGAGAGTATAAACACCAATCAAGCACCTAATTTGGCTCCTTCTCCCACTCCTAGAAATTAGAGTTCAAATGAAGCTTCCACTTCATCTCCAAGTGCCCCAAATGAGCTTCAAGAAGTCATGAAGCAATTGCAAAACCTAGGCAATGAGCTGGTTACTCTCAAGAGGCAACAAGCCCAAGGTTTTAGACCTTCTTATCAACCCCAAGCTCAGCCTAATAGGCAGCCATATCAACCACAAAGACCACCTAATCTAGCTGCAAATATGAATCAAACAAGGCCTCTTGCCAATAGACCATTTCAGCCCTATAATCCAAATGCCATATCTACCTTTAAGGCATTGGTGCCAACACAAAACAACATTGCCCAGGAGTATGATTGTTGTTTTCCATGCAATGAGCCTCAGAACCAATCCATGTGCTTCAATGGTGCTTTGAATCAAGCACTAATGGTGACAACTACTGGTGTGGAGGATGAGAGCAGTCAAGAAAACAGCCAACAACAAGAAACATTCCAACAGCAATCAGCCCCAAATGACACCACATTGGTAAATTGGCAAGCAGAGGATTTTTGTGGCATGAACCAGGCAGTTTCTCAAGGTGTTGCAGCCAACACAAGGTCAAAAAGGAGGAATTTGGGTGAAGAACAGCCATTAGCCCCAACCAACCCACAACCTCCCATGGCTCCACAAATGGTTGCCAAGCAAAATCCGGTTGTAAATGCACAAGGGCAGCCAAGAACAGCCCCTAGGCCAACTCAAATACTAGTTGTTGCTGCCCACATGCAAGGATTGAACGTGCAAATAAAGGGACAGCAAAGAGATCCTTCATCACCATTCAGTATCATTGATCAGATGAAGAAGACAAATGTTAATATATCAATGTGGGAATCCCTATCTATCCCATGCCAAAGAGATCTATTGCAAGCTGCCATGAAGGACTAGCCAACTTCGAATCAGTAGGTTCAGATACAAGAGAAGGTACTTACAAATGCTACCCAGCCTGAGGGAAATCATGGAGGATAGTAAGGTAAAATGTTGAAGCCCCCTCCTTTCTATGTTTCATTGATCATTGGAAATCAGCTAGTGCACAATTGCATGATAGACTCCGGGGCAAGTAGCTCAGTAATGCCTAAACAAATAGCTGATCAGCTAGGGCTCCAGTATGAAACAATATCCAAAGGGGTAGTGCAGCTAGATGGGACAGCAGTAACAACAGTTGGGGTCATTAGAAATTTGAGTCTTACCTTGCATGCATGTCCAAATGTTTTTGTTTTATAAGATGTATCAGTCATAGACCTTCCACCACTCTTTGCCCTATGTTTGTCAAGGGACTTCACAGCCAAGATTGGGGGATATTTTTCTGCTGATTGGTCACACATGCTGTTCAGAATGAGGTATGGAACTAAGGCTACAATCAGGTCAAAACCTATTACAAACTTCCATATTGAGCCTTACACTCCAAGTCAGATTAATGCCAATTGCTCAGCATTTGATCAAGAAGACCACCCAAGCACTGATGAGGCTGACACCAAGGTTGGAAGCATCCCGGATCTAACTCTTGATGAATGGGAAAACAAGATACATGCATTTGATCCTTATCAAGAAGTGGAAGAATCTGAGCTAGGGGTCTATTGCATACACGAAGAAAATCAGCCTATTCCTAGCATCACCAAGCCAAACCACAAAGATGACAATGAGGTATGGCAGCTATTTTTTTATGGATCAAGGAGTAGACAAGGTGTAGGATGTGGAGCCATGCTTGTTTCACCTCAAGGAGTAAAGTAATATTCAGCTTTTAGATTTCAGTTTTCATGCTCCAATAACACTGCCGAATATGAAGCCTTGGTGCAAGGGATGCATTGGGCAATCAAGAAGAAAATAAAGAACTTTCAAGTCTTCGGGGACAGTGAATTGGTTGTAAATCAGGTCAGGGGACAACACGCTGCCAAGAATGATCTACTCAAGTTCTACAAGAACAAGGGTTTGGGACCTCATGGAATATTTTGAGGGTTTTGGCATCAAATCCATTCCCAGGAAAGAGAATCAAGCTACTGACAGGCTTGCAGCAATAGGGGCAGCCTTTGACATTGTGGAAAGAATTCAAAAAGACAAGGTACATCCAAACATCCATGTGATTGTGAGGCCTTCAGTTCCAGATAACAATGTCAGTTGGCAAGTGTTTGAGAATGACCAGCAAATCATCCATTTCTTGCAAGAAGAAGTTGAGTTCTCAGCCAAGAATCAAGAAAGATTGGAACAACAGTATGGTGACCAAGTGGTACAAGCTGAGAACTAACAATTTTCCCAAGGGATTTATCACTTTGGAATCCATTTTTAACACCTAATGATCAATTTAGAAAGGAGAAAGCAAACATTCAGGTCAAGAGAGAGGATTCAGTATCCATCTTGGTAGAAGAAAACAAACCATTGCAAATAGGAAGGACGACAACTGAACAAGAAAGGTATGAGTTCATATAACTGTGTTAAGAGTTCCCTGATGTGTTTTCTTGGAGCTATGAAGAATTGAAAGGTTTCAATCCCAACTTAGCTCAGCATACCATCGAATTGTATCCAAATACTAAGCCTGTCAGGCAAGAAACAAAGACCAGTCAATCCACACATGGAGCCTCTAATGAGGAAAGAATTGGAAAAAGCTGATTGAGTCAAGGATCATATTCCCAATCAAGCATTCTAGTTGGGTTGCCAACTTAGTTCTAGTCAGAAATAAGAGTGGAGAGATCATATTGTGTGTTGACTTTAGAGACTTAAATGGAGCCTCTCTCAAGGACCATTACCCACTTCCCTTCCATGGAACAAATCTTGCAAGTTTTGGTTGGCTCTGAGAGGTTTTCACTACTTGATGACTACTCAGGCTACAATCAGATTATGGCGAAGGAAGAAGACCAGTTCAAGACAGCCTTCACAACCAAATGGGGAACTTTTGCATACAAGAAAATGCCATTTGGGCTGTCCCAACGCTGGTGCTACCTTCCAAAGGGCAATGGACATGGCATTCAAAGGTTTGATTAACAACGTGGTGTTGATTTACCTTGATGATATCACTATTTTTTCCAAAAATGCAACAGACCACCTCTCTCATTTGAGGAAAGTCTTCACAAGGTGCAGGAGATTTGGAGTGTCTTTGAATCTTAAGAAGTGTATCTTTCTTGCACATAAAGGAAAGCTCCTTGGCCATATTCTCTCCAAATAAGGATTAGTAATCAATCTAGAGAGGGTTGAAGCCATAAGAGCACTACCATTGCCAAGCCACAAGAAAGCCCTTCAGAAGTTTCTTGGGAAGGATAAACTTTGTTCAGCAGATTTGTCCCCAGATTTTGTAGCCACTTGTCAAGCCCATCACCAAAATGTTAAAGAAGAGCATGGCTTTCAAGTGGATAACAGACGACAAGGAGAGTTTTGAAGCAATCAAAGAAGCCATCTCTCAAGTACCAACTCTCATCAACCCAGACTTCTCCAAGGATTTCATCCTCTATGCATTTAGAGGTAATGACACTATTTCTGCCATTTTGGTACAGCAGAACAAGGAAAATGATGAGCAGTCAATTTCCTTCTTTAGCCAGAGCCTAGATGAATATGAGGTGAAGATACTCTTTTATTAAGAAGCATGTACTTGCAATAATAAAAAGCTTAAAGGAATTCAAGCATTTAGTCTCAAACAACAAGGTCCAGTTGTTGGTCTCACATGCTGGGGTTAAGGACTTCCTCCTCAACAAGGATTTGAATGAGAAAAGGGTAGGCTGGATCACCCGTGTCATGGAGTATGACATTGAGATCAAGATCACCAAGCTGGAAAGAGGGAAAATATTGTGTGAGCAGCTGGTTTTGGGGAAGCAAAAAGAAGTATGCAATGAAGAAGAGGTTATTTTGATAGTCCAGGACAGCCATGAGCCAAGTGGCAATCAAGAAGAAGACGATGCTACCCCCACTCCTTGTTAGACCCAAGGTATTGTACACTTCCCAGGCACAAGCCTATGCCCTCTGGAGATTAACAAGACCCAAAGGAGACACTTCAGATTGCAGGCTATCCCCATATGTCATTGTTGATGGAGTTTTGTTCAAAAAAGATGTAAATGGAGTGTTGCTGAGATGCATTAGCACAAATTAGATTCAAGGGGTGTTGGAAGAGTTTCATGGTGGACCAGCTGGTGGTCATTTTTGCACCAAGAGTGACAGCTCTAAAAATCATCGAATGCTGGTTATTATTGGCCTAAAATCTTCAGTGATTGCTATGCATGGATCAAGAGGTGTAAGAATTGTGCATTCTTCACAAGAAAAGAGAGACTTGCTGCCCCTCCCATTACATCTAAATCTCAGTTGACCAGTCATTCATGCAATGGGGTTTAGACTTCATTGGAGTCATTAATCCCAACTCAAGCCAAGGGCACAAATGGATTTTGACAGCCACGGAATACTTCACCAAATGGATAGAAGCAGTAGCACTCAAAGAAGCAAATGAGTCTAGCATCTTAGACTTTTATGAGGAGATAACAACCAGATTTGGTATACCCTGCTACAATGGTCTCTGATTAATGCATTAGCATTCATTGGATCCAAGGTGACTGAGTGGGCTGTCAAGAATGGGATTTACCTAAGAACTTCATCAAACTATTACCCTCAAGGTAATGGCTAGGCTGAGTCTACAAACAAGAACTTGTTGAGGATCATTAGAAGGACTCTTGACGAGAATCAGAGGTCTTGGCATACCAAACTAAAATCAGCCTTATGGGCTGATAGGATAACTCCCAAGATATCCACAAGTAACTCTACATTCAGGCTTGTCTATGGAAGAGAAGCAATCTTGCCCATGTCACTTGAGTTGCGAACACTGGAACTCATGAAGCAGCTGGAGTTGCTAGAGTTTGAGCCCATGGAGGTGAGGTATGCAGAGTTGATGGAGCCTGCAAGAGATCAAAAATTAGGCATCCCAAGCAATGGAAAAGGATCGAGCATTGATCAAGAAGACCTTTGACAGGAAGGACAAGGATAGATCCTTCCGAGTTGGAGATCTAGTGTTGAAATGGGATGTGGATAGAGAAAAACCGGGGAGGCATTCAAAATTTGATGTCATTTGGAGTGGCCCATACATGGTCGCGAAGTGCAAGAATAGTAATGCTTTCCAGTTAGCCCCATTGGACGGTGAAGAACTGCAGATTCCAGTGAATGGAATCTATCTCAAGTGTTTCTTCTAGAAGCAAAGTTCACCACCTTGTAAATATTAGATTAGATTTTCATTCCTCCAAGTGCTTGTGCACATTGTTTTGCTGTAGGTTAGTTTTGTTTTTCCTAAGTGCTTTAGCACAACTTGCTATCTATGGAGATGCTTTGCAGTCCTTTCTTCCTTCAGGTGACATTCCATCTTCCTCCTTACACATTCTGAGTTAGTTGGGATATCTAAACAAAGATATCAAGATGACTCCATCCCCAATAGATTGCTTCAAGCAACTGGTATTTTCTACCTAACAAGTAGGTGACCCCGCTGGGTCGCCAAATTGTTATCCAAAATTCACCCCCTAGGGTAAATTTTGATAACATGCATTAAATTCTCAAGTCCCAGGAAAATAGATTGATTCAAGGCAAAAAATCATGTTTCAGGGGTCACCTCAGCTTTCTTCTAACTCTCTTGTCCAAGAAGAAAAGAGCAAGTTCTGAGAAAAGGTGAAAAAGTTGCAAAAAACAAGCTTGGGCTAGAAAAAATCATGAAAATTGGCTAAGTCCTAAGTCCTAGGCGGCCCTTGGGATAGTTGGGACGTTGGGGCCCAAACCGGCCGAAAAGCCTCCAGGTAATCCGTGCAAAGCAATTGGGACATCCAGGCTGTGGGGACGCGCGTGACGCGGAAGGGCGAACCGGCTGAAGGTAACAGCAAAATTGACGAACTGCTGAGCCGAAACAGTAGGGACATCTAGACCATGAGCACGCGAAGGACACAAACCACCCAGATTGGCCGAAACAGAGAAATTTCACACTGGACAGTCGGGCCAGAAGTACACAGTGGAACACAGAGAGCCGAAGGAGCTGAGAGCGAATGGGAATCACGCCACGTGTCTTCGCTGGATCAAAGAGCGGACAGAGGAATCCTGAATCGGGCAGATCGGAGGAATTTTTCCTAGACAGTTTGGGACACCTGGGCCAAAAAATATGCGAGGGACGTGAAAATCCGGCAGTCCCGCAGATGAATCAGGAAATGCCACATGTCAGCAAGGGAAAACATCCAAAATTTCAAAGGGAAAGGTTTAAAGTGTTGGCCCGAGCCAATAAAAAGAGGACACGTGTCCTAAGGAGAAGGGGAGTGTGGAGCTCGGGGAGGAATTAGAGAATTTGGCAAAAAGTTTTGGCCAAAAAACTAAAAGGTAAAGGATGACCCCGCGCCCCTGTCCTCCAACCAAATCATGCCACGTGTCCCAAGTGGCGGGGACGTGGGGAAAAAATGAAATTTTTTCCAAAAGTTTAAAAACGTCAAAATTTTCAAGGAAAACCCGCGGGCAAGGGAAGGAGAGAGAATTTCTCATCCAATCAGTGCCGGACACGTGTCATCTGAGGTGGCTCGGAGCAAAAAAATTCAAGGAAAAAATTTCAAAACCCATTTTTGCCTGTTTCATGCCCTAAATCTTCAGATCCCCATATCTTTCGATCCAGAGCTCGGATTTGCACGTTCTTTATATCATTGGAAAGCTTATAAAATTCTCTACATGATTCCGGGGTCAATCTTGAATTTTGGTTTAGTTTGGAGAGAGAAATTTAAGAAATCACTCTGACACGTGTTCATGGCCAGAAGTGACATTTCAGCGACCAAATTTAATACAGAATGGGTCGCATTCTCCTCCAATTTGGTCAAAAATGGCAGGGTATGGGTTTGTAAGGTCCTCCATGTTGTTTTAATGCATTTGCAGTCAATGAGGAATGGGCTCCCACGTTTTTACACATTTTCTCTCTCCTGGGCTCGACCCATGCAATGTAAAAGCCAGATTTGGCTCATTTCTAAAAAGGGGGAACATTTTTTGGCATAGAAAGCTTCTTCTTTCACCTCCAGAAAGTGATTGTTTGCAAGAATCAGACCTCTTCAAATATTGTAACAGGTTTTCTACCTCTTTGAGGTTGTAATGCAGTGGTTTTGACATTGGAAATGATAATGCAAGCTTTGTGAATGGGTTTCAGTCCTTTGTTTGTATTATTTGCTTCATTTCAGACCCTAAATTATATCTTATCATCCTGTGTATGTTTTATGTTGCAATATTTGGTTTGTGTCTATTTGCATGACAAGAATATTCACCACTCCTTTTGGTGCATCACCATCTTTAGTTAGTTTCATTTTTTTGCACTTTCTATCCCTGTCTCCTTGCAATTTAGAGTAGGATTAGGATCTGAACCTCTGTAGTTGTGCAAATATAGATCTAAATCAGAGGAGTTTGAGGAACCAGCCTCTAATCTGGAGATTCCTCTCTCATTTTCACAAGTCCCACACTTAGAGAGAGGTTTCCATGTTGTGCAATCACACTGGATGCCTAAAACATCAACCTAGAAGCCTGATGTGCATCCAGGGGTGTTGTGATTTTTCCACTAATATAACCTCCTTCATAACTGTGATTCAAGATAATCTAGGTAAATACCCCATCGAGAAAGAAGGCCATAAAATTTACTTGAAATGTCATAGGAAAAATGGCTTGTGAAGTCCCTTTAGAACTATTATTGTACCACGATTATGCTTGATCCATTTTTGATTATGGGAAGTTTCATGCATCAATTGGATTACACATTCCTAAAGTAACCCACGTAGTTGAGATTTTTGGCTAAGACCATGTCATTTGTGTACCACCACAAATACCTGCATGTATTTGACTAGTGTTCTAGATTCGCCTTGATTGAGACATATTATAAACTCTTTTTTATAGGGTGTCAACATGGTGTAGCACAAAGTACATGCTAAGGCTATTTTTTTAAAGGAGTTCATGTTTGGAGGGTACGTTTTATCTTAGATAAAGGTGTATATGTCATGGTACCAGATTTTATGACCAACTATTTCACATACTATGGTTAACTCCTAATTTTCATATGTATCTGCAGCCATATAAGAAACTATATTTGAAACAGAAACTCACTATGTGATAACAATAGGTTTTGTATCTTATAAGACCTAAGAAACCCTGATAACAGCCAAGGTATCCGTTACATTTATAATATTATTGTGGGACTATAAACCGGAGCTTCAAAGGTGATAATGATCAAAATACATACCATTTAGGACACTATTTCTCATGTGTTTGTAATAATATCATTTTTTCATCCTTAGCTTGGTAGTTCACCTGACTAGCTTTTGATCAAAATAGGAGGGATAAACATTCTAATTCTTGAGTAATCCTATCAGAAATCATAGAAGAATTTCAGGCCGACTGATAAGATTCATTATCCACGAGTATTTACCCTTAAGTGGAATAATTTGAGACCAATGAAGATACAACTTTGGAAGATGAAGCATCGTCATCTGGTGTACATGACAAAAATTCCCAGATTATCACACATAGGGAAATTTTAGGTATTTAAGAGGGCTCATCAACTATCAAATAAATTCTATCAAGGAATGACTATCTCAAGATACAATACCAATTTTGTATGGGAATTGAAACGAACTTGATTCTAGAATGATAACAGGTTCGTTGTAGACATAGATTTATTTGTGGGATGAAGATTTTTGCACCTTTAATTTAATGAAAATTTTGTAACTTCTAACTGGATGGGAAGGATAATCCTTCAGTTACACATATTCTTGAGCCAATTAGAAAAAGTATTGATTAGTAAATGACCTAATAGTGATCTATGTTTGACAAATGCCATTTTTGTTGTCAAGGTCTCAAAATTAGTCTATCAACTTGAATCAAGATGTGAATACTAGATACCCATGACTATTTTTTAGCAATGAATATTGGAATTTCATGAACAAATGATGTTATTACTTAAATACCTAAGATTGACATTTGGCTAACATCATTCCCTTATGA
The DNA here is from genome assembly GCA_019776745.2 of Taxus chinensis. Classification (NCBI taxonomy): domain Eukaryota; kingdom Viridiplantae; phylum Streptophyta; class Pinopsida; order Cupressales; family Taxaceae; genus Taxus; species Taxus chinensis. The sequence goes on from CM034149.1 coordinate 629,363,624, forward strand.
ATTTGATTAGATGTGACACAGATTCCCTTATTGAGATGTTTTGATCAAGTCATAATGTGGATTGAAAAGCATTTGACTTCATCGATGTCTTCCCCCTAGGTGGAATTAGTACAATTGACCTTTGATAGATAGTCATCATGATACCTAGGGTGCAACCAAGAATAGTGAATTCTAACTCCATTTAAACAAGACTCAATTCCCAGACAAAGCTGATTAAACATTGACATTTATACTCCATGAAAGACATGTGAACTCCAAACTTCGTAGACTAGTAGATTTGAAAATTCTCTTGGGATGGTCATCTCATAACTGATGTAGACATGCTCATGGGTGAGGAGTCCATATTTTTGAACATTTAGCATATCAAACTTCAATTGACTCTGACCAAAAATTGAACTCATGAAAGGTTAAGTATTTTTGAGAGGTAACAATGTCAACACATTTATCGATGCCAATGTTTAAAGGTAACTCTTAATCACATGAATCCGTTTCAAATGTAAATGAATCCTAAGCAATGACTTGGTCACCATGACATGTTTCTAGGCTTTGGATGTTTGGATAACAGTTACAATGTATACTCATTAACAAGTCCTCCATGAAAGTATGGCTTACATCACAGTCATGATAAGGATGACAGTAATTTCACCTTGATGAACAAATTCCCCAGGCACTTCTCAGATTATCAAAAGGATGAGATGTAACTTCTCCATTTACAGGTAACAGTGCAACAAGTTGTCTTATGTTGCTTCAAAAACTGCTGCAATAGGAATCTTCGATTATCATACCCAAGACATCCATTCATTACAAACGATAACATAAAAATTCATGGTCATCCTCCCCCAGAGTCCAATGCATGTCAATATGTATATAGCTAATTGATACCATTCAAAGAAGCCTAGTCGATATCATTGGAACAACAATGATCACCTAAATTCATGGGTCTTGAATCAGATACACAAGGCTTCTTAGACATATTCGAGAGTACTCCATTTGGATATGGTTCAACTTCATTCTTATAAATCTGATGCGAGTTCTAATGGTTTTGACCTGTTCTTTCCTTAACCAACAACCTGCAACTTTGGAGGGTTGAGATTGTTCCATGGTTTGTTATTTTTTATTTATTTTGCATACCTTATGGTTGACGGGTACCATGCATTGGTGGACACTAAAAATGAGTGGATCAAGACCTGTGCATATATTTGGACCATATGAAATATTGTTATCTTGTAATGAGTAGTGTCATTATGATAGTTTTACGAAACATGAATAAGCTTTCACTAAAGTTATAACATATATATTAGGATTTAGGGTTACCTTTCTAGCCAATGTTAAACACCCTTGATCCTAGGTCATATTCAAGTACCATATGTATGCAACATGTATCCATTTCTTGATAACATAATGTAATTATATGTTCATACCACAGGTCATTTATGCTTGATCATGTATTGTGAGTATCCTCTCTCATGGATGCATCAAAGCATTTGTAACATACCTGGTATATATAGGAGTCTATACAGCAGTAGAAAATCATCATGGTGCTACATTGAAGGTCATGGTATTGTCTTTGATTGAAAGAATTATTTTCCAAAGTAACGAGGACGATCCAGGATCCTAATTGACATTTGTCCTTCACATTGCTCTTTATAACCTGGGTGTTCTTTCCTTCATTGTTTCTATGGTTCATGTAGCCTATTCATTTCTTGTTAATAATTTCCTTCTTTCTTCATTTCTCTTGATCCTTTAGATTCCTATGTGAAACCCAACCAATCTCTATCAAACCTATTGACTTATGTGCTAAGAATATCCAAGTATTTAAAATTGTGTCTTCAAACTTATGATTTATAGTACTCCAGGGTAATTTCGATCTAAGGCTGACCTAATAGTTTTGGGAAATTAACAATTATATCAAATTGTAATCTCTTAAATCTAGTTTCATCATCTAATTGGTCTGCACATACCTCCTTATCCTTACAACATGTGGGACAAGAATTGGCTTTACCATTTTTCCTTATAACAATCCTAATTGAGTCATTGAGATGTCTAGGGATTAGAATTATGATTTTTGATTTAGAGAAAGAATATTTTTACCAAAGATGAGGTTGCTGTTTATGACTGAAATCCCAACTTTTATTGTTCCTCTTTTAGTATGCCTGTAGATTTTGGATACTCAGTTGATCGTTACAACTAGCCATCTTCTTGGTTCTTCCTGCTAAAGTAGTACTATACATAACCTTAATCAATTGAGCAATCATCTTTACAATGCGCAAAAGGACATGTACTAAGTAGATATCACAAGCCATATTTAACCATAAACTATATTACTATCTCATATGCCCAATATGTTCACCATCAGATTTGGAGATGTCTATAATTCTTAAACAAAAACTTTAGCATTACAATAAATCCTCTTTCTTTGTATTAAAAAATTTTGTGTGTGTCTTAGAGAATTCCTAGTACTCCTCTTTCCTAATTGATCCATACTTGTGTGCTTCTTATCAGGCATCTTCAGATGACATTGCTATGTTCTTCCATGAATCTATCTTAAGTTTATGCTTTATGAGGAAATTTTATTCTTGGAGAGAACAATTATGTAGCCTTAGTACAACATTTAAATTTTTCATTTAAGGTCATTTATTACCTAATTTATTTTTAGGGCTATTAGTCCAACCTTCAACATTCTAACTAAATGGGAAAATTTCTTCATTACAAGACTTTCAAGGGGCCTCATCAACGTCCTATGGTAAGAAGTATGATTTTACCCTTGAAGTTTCATGTTTTCCTATTATGAAATAACTTCTCTTTATTTATTGAGATGGTTTAAATTGCCAATCATGCAGTTTCATACTCAATAAGTCCACATTTGGCTCATTCCAAATTTTGAGTTTAGTCAAATTAAAGAATTCAAATTTTGTTTCATTTAGGTTAGTTTCTTTATCTATATCAAATTTGTATGGTTCAGGTTATTTGAATTCTTCAAAACCTAAGTTGAGGAAACTAAAACATAAGTCTGGGAAAGGACGTCTAATTTGGGATATTCATTTAATGGGGTTGCTTGAAATCATTGTCCAAATACACAGAACAATATGATGCAAGGGGATTATCATCACTCATGATTAAGATATTGGGAAAATTAATTTCTAATTAGATTAAAGGAGGTAGGGAAGCTTATGAGGAGGATTCTTAATTGGTAGATCTCCTTCATAGGTAACTTTAAATGGATTAGGAATTAGGAGTAGATTAGAACTTGGAATGAGTACACAATCTCCATATCCTTAGATGGTCCTAGGCTACTTGGGGTGACTTAGCATTAACGAGCCCCTTTGACATTATCAGGACATTTCTTCTTTTCTAGCAAAATAAGGTTAGTATAGTGTCATGACAAGTATAACCATATCCACATATTCCTTTTAAATCCATCTGACCCTAGGGACATCATGGATCTTTACATCCCAATCTTAAAAATTCTAGAATTAACTACCATCAAAGAAGAGGTAAACTTGCTGGTATATGCCAACCACTATGTAGAGAAACTCGCCAATAAAAGTAGTTTATAAGTGGGTCCCCAAGATCATATGCCAAGTGATCAACACTTCTCCAAAAGTACCTGCTCTGATACCAATTGTTAGAAACACATACTGGGTTACTCAAGATGGTAGGGATAAATCATTCCTATAATAATTCTTACTTCATTTACCAAACCATATATATCATCAATTAAATTCTTTCATGACATCATTCATAATCATACATGTACATATTAGATGTGCATAATTAACCATTCCATCCATATCAAAACATGAGACCAGAGTTTAAAAGACTACAAAATATTAGTGGGAAACCCTTAAGGGGATAGAATAACCCACTAAAAATGTCACTGATAATTACTCGCAACAAAGACTTAAGTGAATATTACACAGTTTATATGGGCATTTTTCACTCTCGATGAGAAAATCCCCAATCTTTCAAGTTGAGAATCTATGTTTTCCTTGATCTTTGATCCTATTTTTACCATTATTCCCACTTATCTCATTTAGCACTATATTTATTCATCCCATACCCATTCTATCTATCACATTTATTTTATCTCGACATGACCTTGACTAAGTCGAGTGCATAAGAAATCACGTGTTGATTTTCAGATGTAAAAATTCTAGTGAATCACTAATGTGAAGGACTAATTGGACCTTTTCGTATCCATTTCATTTTGTTTTCTTTCATCCTTTTTATTCCTCTTCTATTATTCTATGGGTGTCAAGTAAAATTTTAGTGGTGAATATTCGTACATATGGTGAATATTCCATTTTTGAAAATTTTGAAAAGGTGAATTTTTTGGCACGGGTCAATGACCTGTTCGCCTAAAAATTACACTTTAATTTTTTTTAGGGGTCGGCTTCGCCTACCCTTGAAAAATATCCCCTATATAAACCTAGATTATTCGCCAGATAGAACACTTATACTTCACATTTTTCAACAATATGATATATCCCATATTATAGACGCGCGACAAGGGGCAAGTTATTGATGCGCAACAAGGAGGGTTTGCAGACAAGGAGATACTGCAGATATTGACGCATAGTAGACGCATGACAAAGATTTTGTTGACGAGCGACATGGAGATTTTTTTTATGAGCAAGAAGAGGGCAGAGGCTGCAGACGTGTGACAGGATATTTGTTGTCGCACGTCAAAAAAATGCATTGACGCGCGTCACAGAACTCAGTGACGCATGTCAATAGACCTCAGTGACGCGCGTCATTACGATTGTTAACGCGCGTCACTGAGGTCTGTTGACATGCGTCAATGCATTTTTTTGATGCACGACAACAAATATCCTGTCGCACGTCTGCAGCCTCTACCCTCTTCTTGCTCGTCGAAAAAATCTCCATGTTGCTCGTCAACAAACTCTTTGTTTGAAGCGCGTCACTGAGGTCTGTTGACGCACGTCACTGAGGTCTGTTGACCGGCGTCAATGAGGGTTATTTTTTGATGCGTGACCTTGACAAATAGTTGACGCGTGACAAGGAGGTACAATAGATATTGATGCATAGCAAACACATGACAAAGAGTTTGTTGATGCGCAACACGGAGATTTTTTGATGAGAAAGCAAAGGTTGGAGGCTACAATGCATGACAAGAGATTTTGCTATCGCGCGTCAAAAAAAGCATTGAATCATATTACAATCAGGTGAGTACTCAACAGACACCCTCATTATTTGAGTGGGCTTATAACTATTCTCATAACTTCCTATCTCCCCATACATCCCCTATTCAAGTGTCAAACATTAATTAAATGATAAGAATCAAGGAGATAGACCAACCAAATCATGGCTCACAACTAGAGTTCTTAAGCTCTAATAATATGACCTTCACAGGAAAACATGGCCTTTATCCATGGATTTTATCAAGACCCCAAATTAGTATACATTTCAATTCCTTTCCATCCTATTTATGAAAAAATGATGAACTCTTAGCCCAGTTCACCGAAAGTGGTGAACACCTTAATGCCTTAGATGGATCCTTGGATAGGATACAAGGATACATAGATGTCCTTCTTAAAAACAATAATATCCTAACCCCACCTAAAAGAGAAATCATATCGTAAAAGGGGGGATCATTCAATGACTATTTTATAATAGGGTATGATACACCCTCACAGCCAAACAATGTGCAACATGTACCTAGAAAAGATCAACATCCTTCACTTGGCAATGTTATTTAAAGAGTTATAGATCACCCAAGCTTCGCAACCTGTATAATTTTTGAGGCAGGGTAACATTCCCCATCACATATAAAATCAAAACTATACTCATGTTACTAATGTTCATTCATTGCAACAACCACCACAGTAGGTTTACTTGGGTGTTCATATTCCTGGAGATCTCCTTACGGGGTCGGTCACTATATAAATGAAAATCAACATGTGACCTTCAATCACACTTGACCTCCTGAGGTCGTGTTGGGATGATTTTATGTTGAATGAGTGGATGGATATGGATAGAAAAAGATAGACGAGTTTGTGATATATAGATGAAAATATGTGGGAATGGGAAGTAGAAATCTAGCAAGGCCAAACAATGTCCTTGATGCAAAATATTGGGATCTAATCGTCAAGGGAAAGGGAGGCCCTTCTAACCTGAATGGGTCTAATAGATGGGTCAGAAAGAATAGCCGCAAGAAGAATTCAATCAATGTCGAGCTTCTATGTGAAATACTTTTTAATGGTTATGGGATGTGTGGAAAACCATATGTGTTCCTCGTAATGATTTTTAGACAAGTTCATGGAATAAATGAGAGAGAGACATGGTTCCACTAGCTATATGGGCATGTTATTTGGTTCATTCGAGAACATGTGAGGGCTCAATGAGATTCTTTGTTCAAGAATGTTCATTTGTTTGATAATATTTGTTGGAAGTGGGGATGTCCTAAAGACTAGCATGTACGTAATCCAATGTCTAATATCTAATTGGTTTTCAGGCCTGTTCAGTTGGGGGACCACTGGATCACCACCATAAAATCTCTCTTTTCGTGGTCCTTGTATGGTCATAAGTGAAATCTAGACTCTCTTGCCAAGGGGAATGTCTAATATTCTGTAAGCCTTGTTGGCTGACAATGTTTAAAATGTTTAATTGTGTAATTTTTTCTGAGTACCATGATGGTGTTCTGAGGACAAGACATACAAAATCCAGTACCTATGTCCGTAAGCAATTCGGGCCCATTTGGTTGGGGGACCTGTGGGTCACTACCGTAAACTCAGTCTTGTTGTCTAGTCCACTAATTTTCATGTATGTATTTAATCTACGGAAATAAATAACAAGCTAATGCTAATAAAATAAAATCTACACTATGCTTTTGCATATTTTCTAATATAAAAGAGATAAAGTCAATATAAAGCAACTAATCTAATTAAAAGAAATATTTTTGTGCTTTTCTGGAACTTTCTAGGAATTAAATGAAGAAATGAAGAAATCAAAGCTTCTAATCCTAATTAACAAATCCTATACAAATAAATAACTAGATGTAGTTATTTATCTGTGCAATAGTGTATTAAATATATTCTAATCAAAGCAAAGATTTTTCCAATTAATAATTGTGGTTTATTAAATCTTCTTCTATCTCACAAGACACGACGAAGATTCAAAGCTTCAAAAGATTTTTCTTCCCCTGTAACTTCCCGCATAGAATATTTGAGGATTTAATGGAAACCATGATTTGCAACAATTTAATTATCTATGGTGATATAGAAAGCTTCCTCTAAACATTCTTCCCTCACAAATCCACATGGATGGGAAGGGAAGGATCTATCACCAGAAACTTCTATGGAAGATGTGAAAATCTTGTTGGATATTAATCTAACTAATCACAATAAAGGAATTTTATTTTCTTCTACTCTATTTGATATGTGTGCATACGTCTCAGAAATGAAGAAAATAAATAAATGAAATAACTTAATAACAACCCCAACCAAGAATTATAGTACAAAGTACAAATCCAGTCGTGGTATCGCTTTATCCCCCTTAGTTGTCTTTACCAATATTTTGTGACCACTTGAGTCTAGGGAATTTAGGAATGCAGAAGAATGTAACAAGAAGAAGGTGCTGAAGAAATGGCATAGCTTGATGGAATTTTGGTTGCAATGCAGTCAGAAGAAACACAACACCAGATAACAGAGCTTGGATTGTGCAATTCCTAACAAGGTTGTGGCATCCCAACTAAGACAAGATACACAAATAATCTCCGAGCCATTTTCTTCAAAAGAAGTGGTGGATTTATAGAAGTTTGGTTGGGAAATGCACTATCACACTTGGCAGTAATGGGGTGCAACATCTACACATGAAGGGGAATTTAAACAGTCAATTATAAATCACAAGTGAAAGAGGAGATTGTCACAAGTCAGTCAAGATGAAAATTGGTCTAAAATGATTGAGAAACGTGTTCTAAAGGTGAACTAAAGTGAAGCATCATGCATCTAATTCACAGACAAAGAGTTCTAGAAAATTCACACAGGGCCGGCACCCAACATAGGGCTAGTGGTTACAAAACCGTAACCCAAGCAAGGTGACGGTTTTAAAACTAAAGGGAAAATTAATGTGAGAAGTTACAAAAAAGTAGGAAATGGTTAAGGTAAACTAGGCTACAAATATAAGTTTCAAATACATTAAGGAGCTCAAACACCTTTGGAAAATACATGAATCTTCATTGGGGATTTTGAATCGATTTCCAATGACACTGTAGCACGTGTACAAATTTGGGTGCGTACGTATTGCCCCCTTGGAGAATTTTTTTATCCATGAAGAGGTGTAAAATGTTGAGTCTGAGTATGGCATTCTCAAAATGGGGAGTTAGAAGCTATAACCTGACATGCACCATGCACGCCAAAATTTCACCCTCCAAGCTCCCGCTACCTGCAAGATGAAAGAAAAAATCAAGTGCATATAGATATGATATCGAAAAATAAACACTAAAACAAAACTACAAGAGGACTTACAATCCATGCGAGGATAGAAGTATACCTGTGCCAGTGCTCCATCCCTATAAAGTGTCTATACTCAATAATGAATTTAAAATAAAGCATATATATAACCAAACCATTCATTTTCAAATTCATTTGCACATATCCTCATTGTGATTTTGGAGCTCTGGATCACTGGTCACCATTTTGAGAAAGAGTATAGTCAAAACGACAAGTGCGACGATGCAATCATGGATCTGCACGAGTGAGATACCCATTGATGAAGATAAAGGTTGGTATTTTGCATTTGTTTATATAAAACCTAAAACATGTAAAATTTGAAAAATATACCAATTGGGAGGTTACTTTTAAAATTTCTTGTGTTAAAATATTCCCTAGGAGATGCAGTCTAGGTGGGTTTACCTTTCATTTTGTCCAAAAAGGTTTATTTTTGTCTTTTTTGCATTTTTGGGTCAAAGGGGGCAGGTTGTTCCATTTTGGACACGATCTTCCACCCTGTGCAGGGTGATGCAGTCATAGAATCACGTCGTGGAAACTACAAAATTGTCACTCTACATAGGGCGGTGGCGTTCTTGTAATTATCAGGGTAGAGAGTAATTTTAACTAACTTAGGTCATATGTTTTTGGATGTTGGGTTATTTTATAATGTTTCTTGATGAGCTTATGTATTGAAATATCATTGTCTAACTTTCTCTTTTTCTTGTTTTGTGAACGCAAAAGGAGTTATACATTCACTGGAGCCAGGCGAGAGTGTATGATTAGATTCCATGAATTATTAATCAACTAACTCAGGGATGAGAGGGATTTATTACACCAGGATCATGTTATGGAGGATTTCACAGGTGCCACATATAACACCACACAACCATATTCTATGCATGACATGTTATCTTAGTTGGGATGTCAACCGAAACACTTTTTACGGTTTCTTGGTGTTAGGGGAGAGTGGACCATCACTCTCGAGGATTTCTATAGGATTCTTGGCGTACTTGTGACTGGTTGATGATTGGCTGACACTAGAGAAAGGTTATCCAATTTTTGTATAGACATTGGGCATCGTATATGGGAGATGATGGGACATCAATTGTGGGCACCAAACAGGTTATGCATCTTCTCTTTGTTAGCTTCGCACACATATCCCTACCCTACGCAAGGCCATCATTGGTATTCTTGGCTTCGCGTTTGGTAAGCGACAAGGGCTGGGGACAAGCTCTTGTATTTTTGGGCTCCCATCATTATACATATTGAGAAGTATGAGAGGATCTATTCCTAGGGTGTGGACATTTTGGGGACCACATACCATGATTTGTACCACGTGGTGAGGCTATAGGAGAAGTCCTTGAGAAACCCTTCCTTAGTGGTGTGTTGGGTGTATGAGCATGGATCATCCCATACCAGAGGGGAGTTGGTATACAGGACCCTTAGGGACCATCGGGGCCATAAGGTGGACATGTATGTCTGCTCTCATAAGGGGCACACCAGCCTATGTATATTCTTTGACTACAAATGATTTTATTGCTAGACTGTATCAAGATATGATTAGATTATGGGATTAGGAGGGGACTATCCTGATTTCTTGTTTCAAAAATGCACAATTAGTTAACAGGACTGCGATGGTGGAGGCCCACCCTACTACTAGAGTACCCCAACATTTTGGGTTACCCTATGATGACGTTCTTCCTATAACTCCCATTGTCTACCGGAGCATTAGATAGGCACATGATCAGGCCTTAAGGGCAAGCATGGCTGGACTATAGTTACACCTGGGGTACCTATCAGTGTATAGAAGGTACCAGACTCTAGAGCACCAATAGCTCTTCTAAAAATTGATGTCACATACCCATCTCATAGTGGGGAGGAGGAGGAGGACACAACCATAGATACAGAGACTGAGGATGATGTACGGTGAGGATACAGGTGAGGAGGTCGGAGTAGAGGGGAGTGATGAGGATAGTGACTCAGAAGTGAAGAGTCACATGTGATTTTTTGAAGGCTACTAGAGAGGAGGAGGAGGCAGAGAAGGAGACCCTTGTTTCTAAAGATCCCCTATCTTCCTGAGAGGGGTGGAGATGAGAAGTCCGTGATGGGCCAGCACATCACCTCAGGAGAGGGTGAGGCTTAGATAGGTGCCTACAACAGGCTCTACCACCACTAACTGTACTAGTCAACTGACGCTTCTTAGATGCTAAGAAGATTTGAGTATGTAGATACTCTTCTCTTAGATCTTGTTAGCTAGATTTGTTAGTAAACTACATAATGTGTTTCTTTTTTTGATTTTTGAATGTTTTCTAAACTCATGGTTGTTTTACTTTGTTTGTAGCTAGTGCTAATGGATGGTGAGATCTTATTCACAAGATTTGTGTCGATACCTTGTTGATCCCTACAGGGAAGACTCATATAGAGCTGCTAGAGGATTTGGGACAGTCCATTATAGGCTGGACAACAATACCAATTTGTTTTTTCCTCTTTGGAAGGCTGCGGAGCTCTTGACTTCTCAAAGTAAATAAATTGTCTGCATATGAGATGGCGGAGAGGATGGTGAGGTGGATCCACTCACGCAGTAAGGCCAAAACTAGTGGTTGATCTTACGGTCACTCTCACTGCTTAGTGCATTCACAACATTGGAGCCACAACAAGAGTCCTAGCCGCAGTCACACACCATCTCAGGGATCCTTGCACAAAGGAATAGGCCATTGAGCCCTTATTACTTCGATGCCATTTTTTGAGGCATAAATATGATGTTTTTGAATTTTTGTGTTCATTGCGAGCATGTTTTGACAACACATAGGTGTGTGATGGAATTGTATACATAAACTTGATTCACTATGATATATACAAATATCTCTATTTTGGTTTGGTTATCCTTTGTACTAGAGTTAACTTCATTTATGGTTTAATTTGCATGTGTACTCTTAGATGTTTAGAATTTACATGATTTTATATGCTTTTTAAGAATACATGCAGTGGATGATGATATGCTAACAATAATGATTTTATTTTTGTTGTTTTGTTTCATATGATGTTGATGCAAACACAATATAATGTCGAAACTTTGGTTTTTCAAGCAAGATTTAGTACTTCTTAGTTTATGTTGGCAAAGATGTGATGAATGTAATATGATAAGAAAATGAAACCACTCCACTTCTAACCCCATGACAACTAGTAATATGTGAGGGATCGATGCCTAAGATCTAAAAGGGATGTGATTTATATGATTTTGATGAATGGAAGTGATGAGAGAAAGACAATATTTTGACAGAAATCTAATTAGAAACCTACAACTTAACTCTACACACATCTTACTACATAGTCTAAAATGTGATTTACTTACAATTTTTTCTAGACTTAGACCTGTAGATGGCCTCTTGATTGAAAAAATATTGGTTTTAAGGTTTTAACTCTTGTGGAACATATGCATCTAATTCATTCTTCTTGGGATTTTTTTATTTCAATGCATTTTTTATTGAATGACATTACTTTTAACTTACTAATTTATTTGCATAGACCCCCTACACCTTGCCTCATACTACCAATAGGAAACATGGGTCTCATCAGCAATGGCAAGGCATAGGTGCAAGTAAGGGCACTTCCGTCCTTTCCCAATCTCACACCACTAGTAAGAGGCACAGGATCAACACCGACAGGTTGGTGGGGCAAAGAAGTGTGTAAATGAAAATTTTATATTGATTTTGACTTGAAAAATATAATTTTTTAAATTTTATTTCTAACTTTGAGTTGTGATTTTAGGAGGGAGTGTTTGCCCCTAGCCTCAACCCCATGTAACCAGTAAGATGTGAGGGCTCAACACTGAAAGCTAAGATAGGCGAATAAGCGATCCAGGTAAAAATGTTTTAGAATGCTTTTATTACCAAAGAGGTTTTTCTAGGAGAGATATGACACCACGAAGCTTCTATAATAGACTATGAGTAAAGACACCTATGCTGGAAGAAAACTATGAGTAGAACGAAGTATGCAGGCCTTGGTAGGATTAGTGTCAAAATTTTGTTTTATCTTGATGAATTGATTAAATGATTGGAAATTTTAATGATAGTATTGTGGATACTCGTATAGAATTTTGATTGAATGATTTTGCTTATATTTTTTAGAAGTTTTTTGAAATTTTATTGAAAGATAAGTTCCTTGATTACAAATTTGCAAAGTGATCTAATAGATGAAAATGTAATGCAGGATGCAAAAAAGTACATGTGGAAAGGCAGATGGATCAAGTGCATAGTAGCATTTTAAGTGAAGTATAATTGATGGATTCACCAAATTCTTCACCCTCTAGATTACACAGGTGATATGCCCCATTCTTGTAGTCCTCCATGACTCAATATGGGCCCAATCACTTGGGCCTGAATTTCCTTCACTGATTTCTTTTCTATCTAGATGTCAAGTCTCAATACCAAATATCCAATGAATATATCATGTTCATATACCTTTTTTTGTACTTTCACCACATCCGGTTAGCGTAAGCTCTATGGTGTGCCTCATCTCTAAGCTGAGCTTCATCAAGGGTTTCTAGCTCAACGAGTTGTGCCTCACAATATCCTTCTTCTCTTAAGATTCCTTGTAATGATATCCAGAGGCTGGGTATCTCAACTTCAAGTAGTAAGATCACTTACAAACCAAATACAAAATAATATGGGGTTTCCCTCGTCATTGTTCTTATTGGTTTTCTATAGGCCCACATGGCCAGAAATAGATTTAAATTCCAATCACGCTTGTTCTCCTTAACAATTTTTAGGAGGATGGATTTCAACGTCTTATTAGTTGCCTCAGCCTGTCCATTTTCCTTAGGGTAGTATACAAAGGTGGTGTGGTGATTTATCTTGAATTTTTCACACAAATCACACACCTCTTCATTTTTAAATGGTGTGCCATTATCAGAGATAATGATTGGTGGGACCCCGTATATACAGATGATCTAGTTCAAGATGAACTTTATAATTACAGACCCTAGAACGGTGGTAAGAGGCATGGCCTCAACCCACTTCGTGAAATATTTTGTGGCCGTAATTATAAAATTATGGCCATCCATAGATAAGGGAGATAATTTCCCTATCAAATCTAAGCCCCACATGGAAAATGGCCAAGGTGTTGCAATTGGTTATAGAGCTTGGGAAATCATTTGAATCTCGTGAGATAATTCCTAACACTTGTGACACTTGCATACGTAATCTAATGCTGGTAGAAATTAATTTTTTTAAACATTATTAATTCATTATATTATTATATGAGTTTAATAACTCATTAATAATAATATAATATAGATATTGTTATACGAGTTGTTAAAACAAATCGTATTATTAAGTTAGTGGTTAAGATGCATTTTGTAAAAGATCCTATTTTATAGGATGCATATTGTCCTATAAATATGTAAAGTTTCTGTATGGGATATATATACAGGAATATCATATTGTTTTGTATTATATCTGTTGTGTAATTCTGTACCAAATTTAAAATTTGGTATCGGAGCCTAGTGTTCACATTTTTTTTAAGTAGTCACATCTAGATGGAGTAATAATGTGTGTGGGGGGGTTATTATCTTATAAAGCCCCATTGATGGTGTTATTTTGTGATAGATAATTGAGAACGTGTTTCCTTATTCTTAGTTAAAATTGGATGTATATAGATTTATATTCTATATGTGTTGTCATTTCCCCTTGGTGTCCAGCAAAATAAAACTATGCCAAGTTATTTCTCAATTACCAGTGCTATAGAATCCATCTCCTCTGTTGAGTTATGATCATAAAGGAAACTTGAATAATCATTTCTTTCTGCTACATCTCAGGCATTGTGAACTTCCCATGCCAATCATACATATAGATTGAGATTTGTGCGGATTTTATAAAGGTGATTCATTTTTGTACTGTTGCAGACCTGAGGAATATTATTACCATCTACATCCATCTATTTCAATGTCATTCATGAAAATGGTTGCATAATATAATTTATTAGAAGCCGTGATCTATGTAGCCACAAAAATAATCATTATTGTATGATCCATACCTATCCAGTGTGATTTATCTTTGTATCTCTATACAACTATGTGCATATAGCTGTCGAGTCGGGAGATAAAAGGTTGTGGTGTGTGGAACTCAGGAACTCAACGTAGATTCTGAGTACTTTTTCAACATCATGGATCTAGACCCTTCATGTATTGATTTGGCGGGCTCTTTTTATTCTTGTGAGTTTATAGCAACAAATTTTTATTTAATTTGAGTTACCAGGTTTTACACTGAGTAATTAAGATTTTGTGGTGTGGAATACAAGAAGATAGTCCTGTGCATATCTACAACTTGACATGGAGACTATGAACTCACCAACCAAGTCAACATCACCATTAAACATAGCTCAAACCTTTTCTTCACTAAGGAATCGCATTAGTTTTAATCTAGCTTGATCCACAAATGACGTTGTTTCTAAGGAAAATGTGTTGCTCATGATCGTTGCACATCAAAACATCAATCTCAGGTCATTTCCTGTATCAAATCCACTTTACAGGTAAGTTAAGTCATGGTTTAAGGAAGATAGTATATATTGTCCTCCAGTCCGTGTGTATGTGTAGCCATCTATCGACTGGAATCAATAAATTATACAATAAGGTATTCAAAGATGTGAACATGTTTTATTGATTGTGAGTCCTTTAATATCTTAGTAATGTTTAGTTATACAATATAAAAGGTCGATTCAAAATGGATAACTTTAATGTTATCATTTGTCATGTATTTAAGATTGAGTATATCCTATTTAGTGTATGCACTTCATCCCATGTAGTTAACATTTTGTTCTATGTCAAGTAGTATAATTCTCAAAATAAAGTATTGCTCTTTATTTTCTTGTCTAGTATTAAAATATAGAGTCACATGTTATCATATATTTACATTGTAGTACGTCAAGAGTCCTTGTCAAAAGCATGTCTATCAAAGTCAAATGTTGTCCTCTTAAATTCAAGTCAAAAATTAAAGTTGAGTCAAGTTTTGAGTCATATAGGTGATTTTAGATTTTATTTTTAATAGTTATTTTGTAAATTGTCATCATGAGTTAGAGTCAAAAGTTTGAATTTTTTTTTTTTAAATTACCTTATGAACACATTTTCAGTGGAATCTGACGTTCAAAGCATGTTACTAAGTCTCATTGTCACATCTAGCTGAATTAGCAGCCATCCACCGAAGGATGGAGGAAAATGGAGGAAGGAGGTCATTCAGCAACCTCTCGTTAGTCGCCAATGACGAGGCCGCACAGATAGTTTGGTGACATGTGTGCAGTGTGGTTTCTATTTTTAGTTCATTTTCAATGTTCCTGTTTGCAGTGTGATGGGTTGCTGAATAAACCCTTTTTTGAGATTTTTGGAGGAGTCATGTTTTTAGAATACTCACTTTTGGGAGTAGCAGAAGATCTCGAGGTAGACTCAAGGGATGGTTATCCAGCTAGTGTGAAGCTTGTGGATCTTGGAGATTCAAAATTCAGGCACCTAGGGAGGAAGGGAAAGTCCCACAGGAACCCAATGGGGAAGGGATCATTTCTACATAATTCAACTCAACACTACACCTTTACGAGGGTAAAGAGATAATATATGGATTCTGTACCTAGTCTAAGGAGTGCTTTCAGGAGGTGGTTTGTCTTCTTCGAATATGGTTCTTCATCGTGTTCACATTAAGCGGGTGAAGATTAGATATTAATAATGTTAACACCAAGGGGGTGCATGTTAAGAATTAATTGTTGTAAACATTATTAATTCATTATATTATTATATGATTTTAATGACTCATTAATAATAATATAATATAGATATTGTTATACGAGTTGTTAAAACAACTCGTATTATTAAGTTAGTGGTTAAGATGTATTTTGTTAAAGATCCTATTTTATAGGATGCATATTGTCCTATAAATATGTAAAGTTTCCGTATGGAATATATATACATGAATATCATATTGTTTTGTATTATATATATGTTGTGCAATTCTATACCAAATTTAAGAAATGCAACGTGTTCTAAGGTGGGCTAGAAATAGCCCATCTAGTGTATCTTTCTAGAGATTTTATGCCTTCCAAAAGGACCTCCACAAACCCCACTATGGGCTCCATAGAGGATCTTCTCATATTCTTCCTCATCGACACACCTTAGCACCATTTCATCAAAAGCTCTGTGATATAGCACTTGTTCTATAGTTACATACTTGGCAGTTATGACACGTAGTGGTATTCTCTGCTGTGAAGTCGCTCCCTCAAGGTATGTGTGGTCCATAATAAAATTAACAATATATGAATACTATGAACACGCAGTAATGGGAGGTCAGATTTCTATGTAATATATACACTCATTGGGGAAAATTAGGTCTTCTAACTCTCTGCCATCTAATGGGTTTCCTGTCAACCAATCGGCAATGATTTTTCCCTTGATGGAATTTTGTTTGATATAAGTTAACTTAAATTCTCCCATTAAGTTTATGAAGTGTCCAAATTTCTTGGACAAATAACCCTGTGTTAGGAATGTCCAAAAACAATTTGTTTTAACAATAGCATGTGTTTCTTGGTTAAGCATGTAATATCTTAACCTTTTTTGTAAATAATATAGCAAAGGCATTCCTTCTATATTTGCATATAGCACGTCTCTTAGTCTAGCAATGTATGACTAGTGAATTAAACTAAATGTTCACGATTTTCATCATCTTCTTGTGATAACATGTAGGATAACGAGACGTCAATTTCCTGAGAATATAAAAAGAGGGGGCGGTCTGACTTTGGAGGCATGAGCATTGGAGGTGATAGAAGGAATCATTTGACCAATTCAAATGCCTTATGACACTCATCCATCCAGATGTTACAAAAATCCTTCTTTAACAAACTATTTATCAAATAATATTAGAGGTTAAATTAGGAATGAACCTTCGGATTTCACTGAGCTTTCCAAGAAAGGACCGAATTCCCAACTCATCTGATGGTGGGGACATTTCTATAACTACTTGTATTTTTTCTATATCCACACCAATCCCTCTTGAAGAGATGATATAACCTAGCAACTTCCCTCCAGAAGATGATCACATAAATTTTTTTCCTTACCAGAAGATCATAAACATATGACTCCACAATATTGTGAATTAGACCATGGAATATGTAAGTCATTGTTTGTTGGTAATTGGCACCAGCGTTCTTGAGACCGAATGATATGATTGAATTGCAATATGTTCCCCAAGGAGTAATAAAGGTCATATTTGTTTGATCTTCCTCAAAATCCTAATTTTATTATACCTAGAAAAACGATCATAAGTAATAACAAATCATAACCAGTTGTTGTGTTAATGATAACATCGATGGATGGTAGTGGGAAATCATTTTTGGGACATTATTTGTTTATATCTCGAAAATCAATGCAGATTCAAATTTTCCCATTCTTTTTAAGAATGGGGATGATGTTAGATACTCACATTGAGTAATCAACAGGTTTTATGAAGCCCACTTGTAGGAGTTTCATAAATTCCTCTTTAACCAGTAGCGGCACGTTTGGTTTCATAGGTCTAGATTTTTGTTTGATGGGCTTGGCATCATATTTGGTTACAAGATTATGGACTGCAACGTGAGGATAAATTCCTAGCATCTCTTTATAACTAAATGTGAAGGATTTTGAATGTTCTTTAAGAATATTTGTGTGTATTTCCACTTCATCAAGAGTTATTAAGGAACCTAACTTCAAAAAAATTGGGTCCTCCTTCGTTTCGATGTTGATGTTGATCATCCCTTTCTATCAAAGAGGCATTACCCTCTTCAAACTCAGGTAGGGCTGGAGGTAATTATATCTCTCCTTCCTCTTATATCTCATAAATTTCAAGGCCTTCTGATAATTAAGGGTCCATCGTGAAATATTTGGAATAAGAGGAAGAGTGAGGAATGGGAGCAAAGCCTCTCTTATGATGTGCGGTATGTAAATCCATATAAGCGTTAAGGTGACCTAAGATACCCTCATCATTTTTTGCATAATATAGGGTACCAGGATCGTTCTTAGCCTCAACATATGCCAACTAAAGGTTAAGGGAAAACTGAAACTGTGAATATGGTATCTTCTAATTCTCTGTTCAGAAATAAGTGAGAAGAAAAAGTAGTTATCAAATCAAAAATAAGGTTTTATTCACGTGGGATGGATTTGATTGAAATGAATTGAAAACCTTTTCTTAAGTTGAGTACAATAGTCTTATAGAGATGCAAGTGTTCTTCCCTAGTCTCATATACCTATGAAACTTGGTTATCGACTAGTTGTGATCACCCAATACCCTAATATTACAAGTGCCCATCCTTTTGGATTCTATGAGACCAAGAAGGAGAGCCTCATATTTTTCACCATTATTTTTACATTCAAAATTTATCTTGAAGGAAAAAGGCATGACCTTACCCTCAGGAGAAGTGAGAATCACACCTACCTCAGTGCCAAAGTGACATTTTTCTCTGTCATAATTAAGATTCCAATAGTTGCTTGGGAAGATTACTGTTTGATCACTCTTTGTTTCTTATTCCCATACTTCTGAGACTTCAACCATGTAAATTCCTTCAATGGGAAGAGATCTGAGTCTCAAAGCATGTCTTATGCCCATAAAATTGAATGGAAGTAAAATGGGTAAATCATTATCCAACAGCTCAACAATATTTTTCATGGTTCTTGTTTATACCATCTCAATAATCATGGTTTTGTATTTGACCATGGGAATCCCTTCGATCAAACCAGTGGTTTTTAATTCCATTGTGGGAATTAGTTTTATCTCTGGAGTTGAATTCGTAGGTTTTTTTAATTGGTTTAAGGGGATCTCACTCTCGGTATGCACCCCAAGTTTCTTCTTTAGGTTATCCTAGTGAATGTCAAAGGGATTTAGGTCACCCTATGCAATGAATACTTTTCCTAAATGTAGGAATCTAACTTCCTGAAACAATGTGGAAGGAATCACCTTCATGCGATGTATCTAAGGATGACCGAGAATCATATTATAGTTATTTTCCTAGTCTATAATATAAAACTCTGTAAGGACGATCTTGGGCCCTAGGGTAACTAGTAGCACTATGGTTCCAATAGATGTTGTCTTAAGGCTATCATAACCAATCAACATGTTTCTTGTTGAAGAGAAATTGGTTTCTCCATAGCCTAAATTCTGGAGAAACAAAAAGGGGACAATGTTGACTACTACCTCATCATAGATCATTGTGCACTTTACAGAGTTATTGTAAATTCAAACTTGTAGATACATGGTTGGATAACCTCGACATGCTAACTCAACATCGGTGGGCATTTTTCTAATGTCGAATATAAACCTGACATCTCTTTCAGGTTGTCCAAGAGGATGTACATTGAATTCTATGTGGTTTATTTGTGCCTCCAGAGGAGGGTGACATTTATCAAATTCCCAAGATGTAATGTTTCCAATAAAACATCTCTATGAGTAGGGGAGTTCTTCAACAAATATACGAAGGAGATGTGAGAAAATGTCTTTGTTAAATTAGTGATCAAGTCATAATCCCCCACTGGCTTCGGAAGTGTTAGAACATCATCCTACATAGATGGGTAAATATGAATGGGTTACAAAGAGTAGTCTTGAGTTCTCATAGTAGCATTTATTTGGGGCTTGGTTTCTAGCTCTACTAGACCCATAATCTTAATTTGTTAGAGACCATCCAATAGAGATTCCACCAATGGGTTTGATGAAGTAGAAGCTTTATGATCATTATTTCCCACTGAGACACCCTTGTTTGTACCATGAGATTCCAACTTACCATTGTTAGAACATGTTGGAAGGGGATTGTTGAAGATCTCAAGAGGTGTGTTTTGATGGCATATAGGCCCCGTGCTAGTATTCTAAGTTGATGTCATATGATTTTCCAAAAACATCTCAATAAAGAGTTGTCTTTAGTTCTCTGGTAGGCATTGAATGAATTTATTATAGTCACGGAATTTTCTAGTATCATGTCCTCAAACCCTATGGAATCCACAATACAAGTTAGGATCATAATCCTGAGGTCTTTGATTCATGTTTTGTCATGGTCCAAAGTTCTGATTTTTATTCAACTATTGGTTATTGTAATTGAATTTTGGAGGTCATTGCCCTTGATTTTGATATTGGTTTTGGTACCCATTTGGGTACTAGCTAGGGCCTTGAGCTTGAAATTTTTTTTGTTAGGGTGGAGGATGATTAAAATCCACTGTTTTGACCATAAGAGTGAAGTTGTTTCTCCTCTTATTGTTACCATTCGTGTTGTTGTTGAAATTAGTTGTTCTTGAGGTGTTAACAATATTTGGTTTCTTTGTTTTCTCTATAACACCATCACTTGTAACACCAAAGTTTTTGTTGAGGAACTTAGGTCCTTGATTATTTTTTGCATTACTAGGGTAACTTGAATTACCTTGACTAGGAGTGATCAATCTCCTGTTTGAAACGTAGGTCTTTCAAACACTTTCTATTTCCACTTGATCAATGTGGAGAGCACTCTTCAACACCTCTTTGTAACTTGTTAGGGGGAACTTTTGGACTTCTTCCTTCATTTCTCAGCTAAGAGAGTGAAGGAATAGATCACAAAGCTCCATTTGATCCATGTTGGGAGTTATTTCCAAATATTAGAGGAATTTATGCCATCTCTGGATGAAATATGCAACAAATTCATTGTGCTCTTGCTTTATATGTAGGAATTCCCTTATTCCTAATCTCAATAGCTTGTTCATGTCAAAAGTATTGATGAATTTAGATAAAATTTGGTTAAAGGAATGTATTGAGGCTCCACGTATCCTATAATACCAGCTGAGAGTGATCCCTTCAAGATTTTTAGGGAATATCCTTGCTACAACTGCATCCCATGGGATCATCTCTCGAACAGAAGTTGCATACACTTTTATATGCAAGTTTGGATCACCCTCCCCTTTAAAATTCAACAAGTTGAGAAGAGAACGTGAAATAATTACACTTCATATGGTAAATTCCAAGGGTCTCCTTAAGATATTCAGCGCACGTGCCAAAAGCATATGACCCTACCATAGATCAACCCCTGATGGGGAGGTGGAGTAGGCATAGGTGGTTGATATGGCATAGCGTAAACATGCTTGTAGAGGTATAAGGCATCCACTAGCGACCGAGCATATGAGCCGATGAAAAGAGAACATATGCCCCCCTACGGTGATTTGGAATACATATGTAGATACGGGGGATTATTACTCTGGTATGGAGTGGGAGGCACAAAACTAGGGAACATTGCATTACAAGTTGGGATAGTTAGTTGATAATGCACTTCCAACGGCTAGTGCTTGTTGAGGGTATCTATATGATGGTATGAGGGGGCATACCCAACGTGCCCGATCTACTAAGGATATCTATCGGGGCTAGGAATTCACCTATGTAAACTGGAGGAGGATTTGGCGCAATAGGCACTTGACCAAAGCTCTATGCAGATGATGGAGAATCCTTCCCTTTCCCAGCAAAAGATGAGGCATGAGTATCATGGGCAAGTTCTAATTCTATAACCCTATCCACCAATGTCAAGATGACCTCGTCCTGATGATGGTATGTGTGTTTTGTTTTAACACATCATTGTTTAACCTTATTAGTTTGCAAAGGAGTGTGATATCCTACTATGAATTGTCTGTTGTTTAGCCACCTCTCATTAGAAACATTTTATGTTATGGGAGGGGTAGGGGTGTTATTCTGAAGTAAGACATCAACATATCCTTGCATCTTATCCAAATATTGGTCCATATTTTTGAAGTGTTGTTCACTTCAGGCATAACATGTGCTAAGTACTCCTCATCTAGTAATGGGAGTGAATCAGACTACATACTAATTTACGGTTTGAACAAAACCCGAGGAGAGGATCCTAAATCTCTAGATGAATTTCATATTGTTAGAATTTGAGAGTTCATGACTGTGGCACATGCGTAAGTTGATCAATCTCCTCGATCCTGACCTGAGGATCCATTATTGGTCCCTTGAGGAGGAGGAGTTTGAGAGGGAGGAAGATTAGTTCGAGTAGTTGTATCTTCCCACCCAAATAGTGAGGGTGATTGTTTCCTACCCATTTGGTAGTAATACGCCTTGAGACACAAAAATGGGTTGGTTGTATTCCTATCTCTAACATATTCGAGGGGATATATGAATACCCAGCAAAATAATGGCAGAGGAAGAATATGGATGAAATAAATGGAAATGAAAAGAGACTAGCTCTTCACGTTGGGTTCACCAATTTGTACGAATGAAAATTGACATGTAATCTTCAAGATCACAATTGACCTCTTGAGATCATTTCTCGGAAATCCAATGTAGAATCAGTTTAAATGGTTATGGGTATCGAAAAATATAGTGAATATGTTATATGTGGAACAAAAATATGTGGGAATGGGATGAACAAGCTATCAAGGCAAAACAATGTCCTCAACGCGCAATATCAATATCTTCTCGTCAAGGGAAAGGAAGTCCCTTCTAACCTGAATGGGTCTAATGGATGGGTTAAAAAGAATAGCCACACGAAGACTCCAATTAATGTCAAGTTCTACAAAAATACTTTCTAATGGTTTTGGGATGCATGGAAAACGTATGGGTGCCTCGTAATGATTCCCAGACAATGTCATAGAATAAATAAGAGAGAGGTGTGGTTTCACTAGCTCTATGGTTCATTAGTTGGTTTAGTCTAGAACATGGGGGCTCTATTATCTTCTTCGTTCAAAACATTCAGTTTTCTAATAGTGTCTGGTAAAAGCGAGTATGTCCTAAAGACTAGCCTGTGTAATCCGGTGCCAACATCTAATTGGTTTTTGGGCCCTTTTGGTTGGGGGACCACTGGATCACAATCATAAACTCTCTTTGGTCATGGTCCTTGTATGGTCATATGTGTCTAGAATATTTTTCCAGGGGCAGTCCAACATTAGTAAACCTTGTCATCCGCAATGTTTAAAATGTTTAATTATGCAATTTTGTTTGAGTACAATGATGGTGTTCTAAGGAAAAGCATACAAAGTCTTGTATTTATGTCTGTAAGTGATTCAGGCTTGTTCAGATGGGAGACCCATGGATCACTACCGTAAATTCATTCTTGGTCTAGTATGTTAATAGGCATGTATGCATTTAATCTATGGAAATAAATAACAAGATAATCTAAGAAAACAAAAGCTACACTATGTTTTTGTATTTTTCTAATATAAAAGAGATAAAGCAATACAAAGCAATTAATCTAATTAAAAGAAATACTTTTTTTACTTTTCCAAAAAAAATTAGAATTAAATGAAGAAATGAAGAAACAAAAGCTTCTAATCCTAATTAATAAATCCTATGCAAATAAATAACTGGATCTAGTTATTTATCTGTATAATAGTGTATTAAATCTATTCTAATCAAAAAATATATTTTTCTGATTTATAATTGTGGATTATTAAATCTTCTTCTATCTTAGAGACATGGAAGATTTAAAGCTTCAAAATATTTTTCTTCCCATGTAACTTCCCAGATAAACTATTTAAGGATTTAAGGGAAACCACAATTTTTGACATTTTTATTATCTATGATGATATAACAAGCTTCTTGGAAATGAATCTAACTATTGGCAACAAAGGAAATTGATTTTCTTCTACTTTATTTGATATGTGTGTATACGTTCATAAATGAAGAAACTTAATAACAACCCCAACCTAGAATTACAGTACAGAGGAAAATCTTGTTGTGGAATCACTTTGTCCCCTTAGTTTTCTCTACCAATCTCTTGTGTCCACTTGAGTCCAAGTAATTTGGGAATACAGAGGATGTAGCAAGAAGAAAGTGCTAGAGAAATGGTAGATTGATGGCAGTTTGCTTGCAATGGAAGCATAAGAAAGGTAACGCAAGATAACAGAGCTTGGTTGTGTGATTCCTAGCAAGATTTGGGTAGCTCAACTAAACAAGATACATAAATAATATCTAGCCATTTTCTTCAGAAGAAGTGATGGTTTAATAGAAGGTATGTTGAGCAGTGCACTATCACACTTGGCAGAAATAGGGTGCCACATCAACACATGAAGGAGCAGTTAAACAGTCAATTAGAAATCTCAAGTGAAATAGGAGATTGTCAGAAGTCAGTCAATCTTAAAATCAGCTAAAATGATTGAGAAACGTTTTCTAAAAGTGAAATAAAGTGAAGCAACACGCGTCTAATTCATGGATGAAGAGTTCTGGAAAATTTGTAAAAGACCACCACCCTGCACAGGGTGGCAATTACAAAACTGCTACCCAAATAGGGTGGTAGTTATAGAATCACCGCCTAGGCAGGGTGGTGGTTTTGTAAATAAAGGTCAAAACTAAGGGAAAATTATGTGGGAAGCTCTAGAAAAGTAGGAAATGGCTAACCAAGCTAAACTAGGATATAAATATAAGCTACAAAGAGATTAAGGAGCTTGAACACCTTTGAGAAAGACATGAATCATCATTGGGGGTTTTTAACCATTTTCTGAAAAATGTAGCACGTGTAAATTTGTGTGCAAACAGTCAAGCTAGGAATGACTCTTCATCCTTCCTATTCATATCTTACACAAGTGTTATCTAGAAGTGCGTTCTCAAATTTTTTTCCTCAGAACAATGCAATGTTCCCTAGTGTTATGCCCACCAATCCATATCCTATATTTTTCCCTCCCTATGTCCATATGTATTTGAAATCCCAACAAATGGACATGTATAATTTTCTTGGTCCTTACACGCAGTATCAAAGGGTGCCTTATATACCTATGTTGCACCTTATTAAACCCCAAATCCACCACCTCCTCCTCACAAAGGGTCCTCAATGGCTGATTCTTACACAGTGGGAAATTTTTTAGAATATTTGAAACAACCTCTCGATTTCACAATACGAGGGTGTTATACTCCCACGACCATTTCTGGACCTCCCTAAATTTAAAAGAGAGGGAGATCCCAATGCCCATATCAACGAATATGTTACCACAATCACAAAATTGCTTTAGTGGGATGTTTTTGTTGCCAAGATATTTCCTAAAAGCCTCAAAGGACTTTCTCTAGGTTGGTAATATCAAATTCCCAAAGCATCCATACATTCCTTCAAACAACTTGTGTCTGATCTTATTAAGACCTTCGATATGAACAAGTTTTTATGAATATGAATAAGAAAGTTCTTACATATAAAGCAATAACAAAACAAGTCTGCTCCCCATTTTATTCATAGGTAGTGAAAATTCCTCTACTCTTTCGCGAGTGCTCTAAATATGGATCAATACTCAGTGTCCTCTTCCTCTACTCACTCAATCGATAAACTAAGGAGGAAGTGCAAAATATTCTCCTTTGAAGCTATGAGGAAGTGTTAGAGGACGCACTCCGCATTGACCAAGTGGCTATCAATAGTGGACGTAAGATGTATGGTTACAATGGGAGGTTGGTCACCTTCAACCAAAATAATTCAAATTACCAAAATAACTCAAGCAATAACCAAGCACACAAGGTCCTAAACAGGAACCATGGTGTCACTACAGATAGCGTGACTGATAAACCTAAAAATCCTAATGTTGTGAACATCGGTAATGAACAAAATTATAATGGGAATCTAAATCATCAAATAATCAAAAACCCCAATTCTTTTGTCAACGCAGTTGATTTCAGTTGTCCACCTCCTCAGCAAGTTCAAGCCCAAGGCCCAAACCAATATCAAAATCACAGCCAAGCGTATGTGAATTATAATTATAACAACTAATTCCAATTTAATAACCAGAGCTATGGTCCACAAAAAGGTAATGAAAAGAGGTCGAGGGCTTATGATCCCAATTTTTATTGTGGATTTAATAGATTAATTATTCATGATGCTCAGTTTTGTAGGGATTGCAATAATTTCATTCAATGGCTCCCAAAATACCAAAGGTAAATTTTCATTTACAAAGTTTTAGTAAACTCTAGAAAAAACTTCTCATAACACTCATACAGGACATGTCATTCCTCAAAATGTAAGCCTAGGAATTTATAGAGATCCTTTCCCTAAGCATCCTGAGAATGAGAAGACTAACCCTTAGAATTCCAATAAAGGAAGTCTTGTAACAACTCATGATCATGAATCTTCCACATCTAATGATCTTCGATTTTCTCTTAACTTGGATCAAATAAATAAGATGAAAATTGTAGGTTTGGTTTAATTAGAGATAGATCCTAAGGTAAATGAAACTACTCGTACTTGAGAGTGCACATTGTACCCTCTTCCCATATATCCTCTAGTGCAAGAAAACTTTCAAGTAGTTCCCAAACCCATAGGAGCGTATGATTTGGGATGCATGGAAAACATATGGGTGACTCATAATGATTCCCTTACAATGTCATAGAATAAATAAGAGAGATGCATGGTTTCACTAGCTCTATGGTTTATTAGTTGGTTCATTCTAGAACACGAGGGCTATATTATCTTCTTCGTTCAAAATGTTCAATTGTCTAATAGTGTCTGGTAAAAGTGAGGATGTCCTAAATACTAGCCTACGTAATTCGGTGTCAACATATAATTGGTTTTTGGTCCCTTTTTGTTGGGGGACCACTGGATCACAACCGTAAACTCTCTCTGGTCATGGTCCTTGTATGGTCATATGTGTCTAGAATATTTTTCTAGGGGCAGTCCAACTTTAGTAAACCTTGTCATCTGTAATGTTTAAAATGTTTCATTATACAATTTTGTTTGAGTACAATGATGGTGTTCTAAGGACAAGCATACGAAGTCTTGTATTTATGTCTGTAAGTAATTCAAGCCTGTTCGGATGGGATACCCATGAATCACTACCGTAAATTCATTCTTGTTCTAGGATGTTAATGGGCATGTATGTATTTAATCTATGGAAATAAATAACAAGATAATCTAAGAAAACAAAAGCTACACTATGTTTTTGTATTTTTCTAATATAAAAGAGATAAAGCAATACAAAGCAATTAATCTAATTAAAAGAAATATTTTTTTTTACTTTTCTAAAAATTTCTAGAATTAAATGAAGAAATGAAGAAACAAAAGCTTCTAATCCTAATTAATAAATCCTATACAAATAAATAACTGGATCTAGTTATTTATCTATGTAATAGTGTATTAAATCTATTCTAATCAAAACAAATATTTTTCTGATTTATAATTATGGATTATTAAATATTCTTCTATCTCAGAGACACGGGAAGATTTAAAGCTTCAGAAGATTTTTCTTCCCATGTAGCTTCCCGGATAAAATATTTGAGGATTTAAGGGAAACCACAATTTTCGACATTTTTGTTATCTATGATGATATAACAAGCTTCTTGGAAATGAATCTAACTATTGGCAACAAAGGAAATTGATTTTCTTCTACTTTATTTGATATGTGTGTGTACGTTCATAAATGAAGAAACTTAATAACAACCCCAACCTGGAATTACAATACAGAGGAAAATCTCGTTGTGGTATCACTTTGTCCCCTCAGTTTTCTTTACCAATATCTTATGTCCACTTGAGTCCAAGGAATTTGGGAATACAGAGGAAGTAGCAAGAATAAATTGCTAGAGCAATGGTAGATTGATGGCAGTTTTGTTGCAATGTAGGCATAAGAAAGGTAGCGCAAGATAACAGAGCTTGGTTGTGCAATTCCTAGCAAGATTTTGGTAGCTCAACTAAACAAGATACATAAATAATATCTAGCCATTTGCTTCAGAAGAAGTGATGGTTTAATAGAAGGTATGTTGAGAAGTGCACTATCACACTTGGCAGAAATAGGGTGCCACATCAACACATGAAGGAGCAGTTAAACAGTCAATTAGAAATCTCAAGTGAAATAAGAAATTGTCAGAAGTTAGTCAATCTTAAAATCAGCTAAAATGATTGAGAAACATTTTCCAAAAGTGAAATAAAGTGAAGAAACACGCGTCTAATTCATAGACGAAGAGTTCTAGAAAATTTGTAAAGGATCACCACCCTGCACAGAGTGGCAGTTATAAAATGGCTGCCCAAATAAGGTGGTAGTTACAGAATCGCCACCCAGGCAGGGTGGTGGTTTTGTAACTAAAGGTCAAAGCTAAGGGAAAATTGATGTGGGAAGCTCTAGAAAAGTAGGAAATGGCTAAGGTAAACTAGGATAGAAATATAAGCTACAAAGAGATTAAGGAGCTCGATCACCTTTGGGAAAGACATGAATCATCATTGGGGGTTTTGAACCATTTTTCTGAAAAATGTAGCATGTGCAAATTTGTGTGCAAATAGTCAAGCTAGGAATGACTCCTCATCCTTCCTATTCATATCTTACACAAGTGTTATCTAGAAGTGTGTTCTCAAATTATTTTCCTCAGAACAATGCAACGTTCCCTAGTGTTATGCCCACCAATCCATATCCTATATTTTTCCCTCCCTATGTCCATATGTATTCGAAAGCCCCCCAAATGGACATGTATAATTTTCTTGGTCCTTACACACAGTATCAAAGGGTGCCTTTTGCCTCATCCAATACCTATGTTGCAACTTATTAAACACCTACTCTATCAACAACTCCTAACAAAGGGTCCTCAATGGTTGATTCTTACACAGTGGGAAATTTTTTAGAATATTTGAAACAAACTCTCAATTTCACAATACAAGGTGTTATGCTCCCACGACCATTTCTAGACCTCTATAAATTTAAAGGAGAGGGAGATCCCAATGCCCATATCAAGTAATATGTTACCACAATCACAAAATTGCTTTAGTGGGATGTTGTTGCCAAGATATTTCCTAAAAGCCTCAAAGGAATTTCTCTAGATTGGTAATATCAAATTTCCAAAGCATCCATACATTCCTTCAAACAACTTGTGTCTGATTTTATTGAGACCTTCGATATGAACAAGTTTTTATGAATATGAATCAAAAAGTTATTGAATATCAAGCAATAACAAAACAAGTCTCCTACCCACTTTATTCATAGGTAGTGAAAATTCCTCTACTCTTTCGTGAGTGCTCTAAATATGGATCAATACTCAGTTTCCTCTTCCTCTACTCACTCAATCAATAAACTAAGGAGGAAGTGCAAAATACTCTCCTTTGAAGCTATGAGGAAGTGTTAGAGGATGCACTCCACATTGACCAAGTGGCTATCAATAGTGGACGTAAGATGTATGGTTACAATGGGAGGTTGGTCACCTCCAACCAAAATAATTCAAATTACCAAAATAACTCAAGAAATAACCAAGCACACAAGGTCCTAAACAGGAACCCTGGTGTCACTACAGATAGCGTGATTGATAAACCTAAAAATCCTAATGTTGTGAACATCGGTAATGAACAAAATTATAATGGGAATCTAAATCATAAAATAATCAAAAACCCCAATTCTTTTGTCAACACAGTTGATTTCAGTTGTCCACCTCCTCAACAAGTTCAAGCCCAAGGCCGAAACCAATATCAAAATCCCAACCAAGCATATGTGAATTATAATTATAACAACTAATTCTAAATTAATAACCAGAGCTATGGTCCACAAAAAGGTAATGAAAAGAGGTCGAGGGCTTATGATCCCAATTTTTATTGTGGATTTAATAGATTAATTATTCATGATGCTCAGTTTTGTAGGGATTGCAATAATTTCATTCAATGGCTCCCAAAATACCAAAGGTAAATTTTTAGTTACATAGTTTTAGTAAAATCTAGAGGAACTTCCCATAACACTCATACAAGACATGTCATTCCTCAAAATGTAAGCCTAGGAATTTATAGAGATCCTTTCCCCAAGCATCCTAAGAATGAGAAGCCTAACCCTTAGAATTCCAATAAAGGAAGTCCTATAACGACTCAAGATCATGAAGCTTCCACATCTAATGATCTTTGAGTTTTTCTTAACTTGGATTAAAGAAATAAGATGAAAATTGTAGGTTTGGTTGAATTAGAGATAGATCCTAAGGTAAATGAAACTACTTGTACTCGAGCGTACACATTTTACCCTCTTCCCATATATCCTTTAGTGCAATAAAACTTGTGAGTAGTTCCCAAACCCATAGGAGTGTATGATTTTATCATAGATATTAACAAGACATTTTCTCACATTTCCTTTTTGGATCTATTGAATAATTTTTCGGCTCATCATTCTGCTTCATTGGAAGCATTATGTCTTGGCCATCTAGTGCATGTTACACCTCTACTAAAGGCATGGATCAACCACATATAATTTGGTGTTCATCCTATAGGGAAACATGAGAGAGATATATGATTCATGTTTGACATAGGCAAGATGCCTTCAGTTGTCGAGTCAGCACAAAGAGGTAATCCCACGTTATATTTGCAAGTCTGAGTTTACAATAACTATATCAAGAGGGTAATGATCAATGTTGGGGCCACTATGAATATTTTCCCTTTATCCTTCCTACAAAAATTAGGGTATGAAGAAACCAATTGTTCTTAGAAATACGTTGAGATGTTATGACAACTTGAAATCCACATCTATTAGAACTATAGTTCTCCCATTTAACCTTGGGCCAAAGTCTATATTAACTGATTTTTAATTATTGATAGGGAAATTAACTACAATATGATTCTTGGTAGACCTTGGATCCACATCATGAATTCCATTCCATCCATGTTATTTCAAGAGGTAAAATTCCTTCATTTAGGAAAGGTATTCATAGCCTAAGGTGACCTTAAAACCTTTGATATTCACCTAGAAAATATCAAGAAGAAACCTGGCATAAATTCTAAGTTCAAACTCCTAGATAATATTATAAATAAATAACCTTCTTCCAAATAACTAGTCTCTTCTATGAAACTAGTCCCAACAACCAAAGTTGACAAGCCTAAAGTTATCAAAGGGGTAGACCAAAGTGAGGCTAAGACTGTTGCGGTAGCAACTGTGTCTACCAAGATAACAACAGAAATAGTAAAGCTCTTGGAAAATGAGTTGTTGATTATTCTCCCATTCAAATCTCTAGGTATTGGAAATTCCCTTGTGCTATTGTTGGGCCCCTAAAATATTGGCTAAGTACAAAAAGGCGCATGGGCATGCAAGGCCTAGTTGAAGAAAGGTGTGCAAGGATAAAGCGCGCAGGGTAGGGTTTAAGGAAGGGTTTAAGGAAACCCATGGTGCATGTGTGGATAGAACCAAGGGTTCAGGACTTAGCCATATTGGGCACTTTGGGTAGGACATGTGAAAATCATGACCCGACTACGCATGCGGAGTGGATAAGGTGCTAGCTTGGCGACGGGTTGGCCCAGGAAGGAGCATGCCTACGGTAGAAGCTTCTAGAAGCTCATCATGGTAAAAATGTGGAAATCTCAAGCCTGGAGGAGCATGCTCACATGGAGGACCACATTCAGACACTTGGCATCAGAACTGAGGCCATTAGAGGATGAGTTGGTAGTTCAGAAAGGCTATATTTACAAGCACCTGCAGAAGTAAAGATAGAGAGAAATAGAGAGAGGGCGGAGCTCTACAGAAATACTGAAAGAACTCTATTAGTTGGGTAATTATGCTAGGAAAGGATGTATCATGGGTATGGGGGTGGTATAAAATTTCTTTTGAGAGCCTAGCCACATAAGTCCAATTATAATGCATGACTGTGGTATGCTTATCTGTGACATTATGTAATGGCTCCATGAATGTAATGAGGTTACCAACTTCTATGAATATGAACATTGATGATTCTGATGCATACATACTTTCTCATAGTTATTTTTTCATTTATGTTTATGAATAAGTATGGATGCTTGTACAAATTCATTCTCTTTTAGTATAAGTTCTATAATCGGTTAAGCACTTTCTATCTAGAATGACTGCAAGGATCTAGAAGTCCGTTCTGAGCTCTAGGTGCCTATATGTCTTACTTCCTTTCAAATCTCTCAAACACGGATCATAGATGATGTTTCCCACTAAACTCGCATAAAAGAGAGACTCGGCACCATGCGTGCCTCGGGTGAGTGCCCAGCATCCCATTGGGTGATAGGCCAATGCACATGGGATTTCTTTCCTTTGTGATGGGGGTAAAAATGACTACATCTTGGTTCCATTGCTCAGGACCTCTTTTCAAAGTCATAGTGGGAAAAGGCATACATCATGATCTGTGTAGTGAGTAATGACAGAGCGGTTAACTTTGGAAAGTTTTGAATCATGGTTCAAGAGCACGGAGGATGAATTTGCTCAAGAGATTCAGCACTGGACATGAGTTTGATGCACGTAGATGGGTAGAAGAGAACCTCTACCATGAATTATATGAAACTTTTTTCTACTGCTTCCCAGTAGAACTGTATGAGTGGCTCTCATCCTATAAGTCTAGATCAAGTTGGTATTATAGATCACATGTGTGGACCCAAGAAGAATACCAAAGGCTATAGGATGTAGATATGACATGGACTCATGTTGTGGACCATTGGTGGAAAGGAGTAGTGGCTAGCTACACTCTGGAGTATGCCATTTCCACATATTCTTGTCTGGAGGTTGTTGAGTTTGAGTTTCTATGGGAGCCCAAAGGATCATTTCTACGTGTTATCCCTCTAGCAATGAAGATCTTGATGGTTACCATGAGTTTAGAGGTAATTCTAATGGCCGGCTAAACCATTCTGAGCATTGGGTGAGGAAGCTAGGGTGGAGGAAGATGGAAGATGTTGTGACGGAGAAAGAAAGGGAGGAGAGACAACTCAAGTATAGTGAAGCATGTG
This sequence comes from Taxus chinensis, assembly GCA_019776745.2. Classification (NCBI taxonomy): domain Eukaryota; kingdom Viridiplantae; phylum Streptophyta; class Pinopsida; order Cupressales; family Taxaceae; genus Taxus; species Taxus chinensis. The sequence continues at coordinate 629,396,689 of CM034149.1, forward strand.
AAAGGGAGATTACTAGACAACATGAGGTTGCAGGTGTGATGGATATATGGTGGCAGACATTACGAGAAGGATTTGAGGTTCACACAGAGGACGTGGAACCTGAGTAGTCTGTGCGACCCCATCTTGGCAAGCACGTAAGAGAAACCCCTTTAGCTTCTGATGAGAGTTCTTTGTGTGGAGAGAGAAGATTTGTTGGCATGCATCTAAGCCCACCTAGTGACCAAACCCTAGCACTTTGTTTCCTAGATCAAGGAGAGAATATTGTTAGTCCAGTTGGTATCTTTGAACGTGATCGATCTACACCCAGGAGATACAATTTCTCGTTTGGGACTTCTATGGCTGCAAATACCATTCCAATGTTAGGAGGAATTTTTGGGCAAGGTATACACATGCAAGCTTTTGGTCTCGCATCTGGGAGTGGTGCGCAGGGTATACTATTGGTAGTGGGGCATTATCACAAACCATCGGTGCATAGTTCAGTGGAACTATGGGGACCCTTGGCACAACCACTACCTAGGATCTGGTGGATCAAGAGGAACAAAACCTGATGGACCTGGTGGATCAGGAGGAACATGACCTGGTGGATCTGGTGGATTGGGTTGGTTAGGAGGCACGAGGACCTAGTGGATCTAGTGGATCAAGTGGTGGAGGAAACACAGGAGGAAACCAAGGCTCTGGCTCAGGAGGACACGGGCCCCAACCACCCCCTCTAAGTCTTCTTTGAAATGTCTTTACATTTTCTAGATTATAGAGGAATTGAAGATGTTATCAGAACATTTTCACAAGTGTGAACTACTATGGCACGCAAAGGGTATCACAACCCTAGAGTGGAAGGCTAGTCAATTTGCAACAACGTTGTAAGGGTGCACGTGTATAGCTGGTATAGGAAATATGACCCTCATCAATTGGTGGTGGATTATACTACTTTAAAGAATGCACCTTCTTGGTAGAATTCCACATCCCTGAGTTTGAACAAAAGAGCATCAGTGCCCTAAAGGAGATTCAACAAGGAATGGTGGAGAGTGTGCGGGAGTATGATGTGTGCTTTAAAACTCTCTTGTCTAAGTTATCATATGATATTCACCCTTCACAACATGCTCAGTGGTTTTTTGGAGGGTTGATCATGCCTTTTAGAAGGGCCTTATCTCATAAAACTTTCACAGACCCATGTGCAAGGCATTAGAAGCTGCTCTGCATGTGCCGAGGTGGTTAGAAGTGTTGATGTTGGTGTTAGCCCGTTCCCGGAGGCTCAAATTGCTGTTATGGCTAAGAATCTAGAGAAGTTATCTAGTAAACTCATCCCATGAGACTTGCAGTGTGTTTCTTGGTTTACATATTGTGAGGTGGAGGGGCATGCCAAGGATAGTTGCCCCTAGAGGATAGTACGTGCCGTGACAGTAGACTATGTGAAATTTTTCATGGGGACCATGATGCAAGTAGATGCCCCTTGTTACAGCACGTGATTCGGAAGAATGTGTCTTTCTACTGTAAGATCTGCACCTCTACAACCCATGATACTAAGGATTTTAGGCTCATTGACCAGATCCATGAGGCCATTGATCATGGGGTGTGCCAGACTAGCATTTCCAGTAGTTCTAAGGGTGATGATCACCATTATGAAGAGTGCTTAGATGGAGGCACGCGGTGGAAGGGGATTTTGTGGTAGGATTTTGTGGTCATGGTAACCACAGAGGGGGAAGAAGTGAGTTCCCATGTGGAACCTGTTTTAATTGTGGGTCTACAGAGCATTACAAACAAGAGTGTTCTAGACCTATTGCAGTGTCTCATGGTGCGGAAAGAAGCACAAGTATGAGGAGTGCCTCAGAGTTGTTTGAAGCACATGAATCAGTAGCACCAAAAGACAAGGGCATTGTAATGGTCAGCATTAAGAAGGAAGACACACAATGGATGCCATGGGTGACATGTGATGCAGGCTTGGAACCTGTTTTGGTAACAACAAGAGAAGAAGCCGTGCGCGCATAAAAAGAAATACCTAGGCAAAAGAACCTGGTTTCGAGGGAAGAAGTGATTCATTGGAAGTACCCAGAACCCTGCGCATCAAAAGGAGGTATATCAAGATACCATGGATGTCATTCAGAGTTTACAAGGAGAAATCCAGTGTCTAAAGGAGTAGTCCAGGAGGGAGGAGCAAAGAAGGAAGGTCGAGGTGCCAAAGGATGACCTGGATGAGGTCAAGGAAGTATGTAAAATGCTAAGGAAAGAGAATATTATTCCCTTGCTAGGATCATGGTTGAGAGAAAAGGTACCACACACCAGAGGAGAGTGCGAGAGGTAGGTCTTGCATGCAAACCTTCCCCCTCACAGCCTTGACTATGAACAAGGAGATCACATTGGATGCAGTTGTAGATGGATGGCTCCTTAGTAATATCCTCATTGACACAGGTGCGAAGGTTAATGTTCTCACTTTGGAGGCATGGCATCAGATGGGGAGATCTGTGTTACATCCCTCTTCAAATGTATGTATATGTGGTAAATAAGATGAAAGCAATTCCCATCGGTGTCTTAAAGGATGCAACTATCACTATCTAGGGAGCCAAGTTTACTAGGGACTTCAAAGTCTTGGTGCTCGCCGAGGTAGACAATTTCCCAGCACTATTTGGGCACCCATGGTGTTACAAGAACAATGCGGACCTTCAGTTCAATAAGGGGTACATCAGCTTTGAAAATAAGGAGGAACCGGTCATTATACCCCTGGCTAATGGGAAGTCAACACCCTATACTGAACCTTTGGAGGGAGAGGTCCTAGATAGGATATATGTGTGCGCAATCAGGGATCTAGAGATAATCCATCCTACCGATGGAGTTATCTAGTTTGAGGATTCTCAGTCAGTAAGTGACACCACCAGTCTAGCATGTGATAATTGGGTGCATGGAACTTACGAATTGATCAGACGGCAGTTGAGAGGATTACTAATAAAGGTAAAAAAGGTGCGTATAGTCTGGTGCCTAGGAGGAAAGGAGTTACCTAAGTATTCAAGGGGATCCTTCCCTGAGAAATTTTTATAGGAGATGGAAGCTCAGTGGAAGGAGGAGAAGGAACAGAGAGGGATGCTAAGTTATGTCCTACTCGGCACAATGGCATGGTGGTGGGATATACATCAGGGAAGCCTTTTGGAATGGCACAAGGTGAGAATTGATCTCTCTGTCAGGTTCTCTAGAAGCAACGTGCCCACCACCATCAAGGACTATCATGGGAAGGAGTCCACCTCTTTCCATATCCAAGATTGTGAGAGGGTCTAGAGAGAAGGTGTGGAATCTTTGCCACCATCCCTTTGGGTACACAAAATTGTATTCTACACTGCAAGGTTGTGCGTGTGCATGGTACATACATTCAGAGACATGCCACCAGACAGGGAATTGGAAAGAGCTAGCAGCTGACCTCATTCAAACATTTGAGTACCGAAGTACTGAGCCATCAGTTGATAAGGAATTATAGGTTTTCAAATGTCTTACCATGGGGGATAGTTCCATGGTAGAAGATAGGTTGTTGGAGTTGCTAGGTGGACCAGGTTTGGAGGTGCACTTTGAAGAAGAGGAAGAGGAAGCAGAAGAGATACAACCTGAGTGCGCGTGTTTGGAAAAGGAGAAAGGGAAGTTGGTATATGTTATTGATGGGGAGGAAATATAAAGTGTATATGTTAACCATTCTGTAAGGACGTGCGAGGTAGTGGACAGTGTTGATACTCATGCGCGTGCCTACCATGAGCCCTTAAAAACAAATAAGGTTAACATTGGCTCAGGAGAAAAACCTAAGAAAGCCATCATTGGAGATTATTGGTCGGAGAAGGAAGTCTCTAAGATCATTGATCTTTTGCATTAATTTGAGGATTTATTCCCGCATGGGTACCATGAGCTCAAAGGCATCCACCATTCCTTAGGGGAGATGAGGATAAAGCTGAAGTATGGTACGCACCTAGTCAGGAAGAGACCCTACCGAGATGAATCCCAATTTTCACGTGAAGGTAAAGGAAGAGATCGATAAAATGATAGCATCTAGTATCATTGAAGTTGTTGAATAATCAGGAATGGATAAGTCCAATGGTAATCAGCATCAAGAAGGATGGACGGATTAGAATCTATGTGGATTATAGGGAGCTAAACGTAGATTGTGTCATCAATCCTTTTCCAACCCGCTTCACTGAAGATATCTTGGAGGGATTCTCTGGGCGCAAAATCTATTCCTTTACGGATGGATTTTTGGGGTACCACCAAGTCTGGATTGCAAAGGAAGACCAGGAGAAGACAACTTTTTCCACTGAGGGGGGAAGTTTTACATACACAGTCATGCCCTTTGGGTTGAAGAATGTGCCTGTTGTTTTCTCATGCATAGTGGTGCAGGCATTCCAGGACTTCATCCATAAATTTCTTCAGGTCTATTTGGATGATTGGATGGTGTATGGGCTAGTAAAAGACCATTGTGATAAGTTGAGGTTGATGTTTGAGAGGTGTTCAACAGTTGAGGATATCCCTCAATATTAAGAAATGTGTCTTTGGTACACCCTTTAGAATGTTATTAGGGCATATCATATGTAAGGAGGGCTTACTAGTAGATCCTACCAAGGTTACAGTTATTGTGGGGTTAGGGGAGCCTAATAGCCAAAGCGCAGTGCGTGGATTTCTTGGGCATATGGGTTATTACAGGAAATTCATCAAGGGGTATGCCAAAATCGCTGCGCCTTTGGAAGAATTGCTCAGACATAAAAGTTCCTTCCACTAGGGAGAGGCGCAGCAGAAGGCGTTTGACACATTGAAGGATAGGCTCGTCACCATGCCTATATTACATTTTCCCTCTTGGGACAAGCCCTTCCATGTTCATGTAGATGCCTCAGGAACTGCCATTGGAGCAGTGCTTGCACATCCGAGGTGAAGGAATTTTTTATCATCCTTTGTGTTTTGCAAGTAGGAAGTTGATACCAGCAGAGCATAATTACACTATGACTGAGCGCGAAGCATTGTCAATAATCTATGTGCTTTTCAAGTTCAAAAAATATCTGCTGGCAAATTCCTTTCTATTTTAAACCAACCACATGGCGTTAAAGTACTTGGTAAACAAGCTCATTCTACAAGGGCACATATGTCAGTAGGTGCTATTATTTCAAGAGTTTGAGTTCACAGTAGTTGTGAATCTGGATTAAAAGTAATTGTGGGCCTGATCATCTATCAAGAATTGATTTAGGGGAGGATGCACAGAGTATTGAAGAGACTATGCCAGCCGCACAACTATTTAGGTTATGGCGCGTGCCCTCAGATTTGGAGGAGATTGCAGGATTTCTAAAGGAATGTGTGGCACTGGAAGGGATGAAGGCATTAAAAAAAGAAACTAGCCATATGCATCGCACCCTACATGTTGATCAGTGGGGACTTATACAAATTAGGGTCGTGATGAAGTTTTGTGCAGGTGTGTACTAGAGCATGAGTGCCTCACCATCATAGAGGAAGCACATAGAGGAAGTGCAGGTGGAAATTATGCAGGTGATGCCACCACATGTAAAATATTAATGGCAGGATTTTGGTGGGAAACTCTATATAAGGATTGCAAGGACTATTGTAAAGTGTGTGACCATTTTCAATGCATTGGCAAACCAGGAAAGAGATATGAAATGCCTTTGCACCCTATCCCTAGTGCTGAACCTTTTGAGAAATGGACAATAGACTTTTTAGGCCCTATTACACTAGCAAGCGCATAGGATTGGATCACACTATGTAATCACTTGCATAAACTATTTGACAAGGTGGGCATAGGCAGCCCCAACTAAAGATTACATAGCAGCCACAGCGGCAAGATTTTTGTGGGAAAATATTATCACGAGCTGTGGATGTCCTTTAAGTTTAACCGGCGATAAGGGTGCACATTTCTTGAATGATACCGTGAGGATCCTATTAGAAGATTTCATGGTGGCTCATCACAAGACTACACCTTATCACCCATAAGCAAATGGAACTACAGAAGCATTTAACAAAATACTGAGTCATACCCTGACAAAAATTTGTGGTGTCGGAAGACAAGATTCAGATGACAAGGTATCAGTCATACTATGGGCCTACAAGACAACTTATAAAAGTTTGAACAAAGCCACACCATTTTAATTGGTGTTTGGTGCAGAAGTTTTTTTCTGCCAGTTGAGTTCATGTTACCTTCTCTGTGAATAACATGCGTAGGAGGGATGGTTGATGAGCAAGTGTTGGAAGAGAGAATTGATGAATTGTTGAAGCTGGATGAAAGATGATCACTTGCCAAATGGAGCCAAACAACAGAGAAAGCAAATCAAAAAACATGGCATGATTGCCACATTAGGAACAAGAAGTTTGAGGTTGGGAAAATGGTCTTATTGTATGATTCTAAGTTTCTACAACATCCTAGGAAATTGAAGGTCCATTGGTTAGGTCCATATAAAATCTCGTACATCCTTGACTCGGGTGCGTGCCAGTTAGAAGCGCTAGATGGAACGAAATTGCCTGAACACTTCAATGGGAGTAGGCTAAAGCCCTACTATAAATAAGGCAGTTTTTCCAGTTAATTTAGAATTTTCCCTTATGCATTTTCCTTTCTTGTGTTTCCTTTTCACGTTGTTGTTTTGTTTTACACTTTGGGTGCCGGTAACCTTTTTAATTTTTGAGTATTTTTTAGTGCACAGAGGACCGTGCATCATTTTAGTGTGGGGTGGAGTGATGTGAAGGAGAGCATGGGTAAAGTGTCAAGGAAGTTTGTGTTGAAAACCCTAGTTGAATGGCCCTATTGAAATAGGTGCATGGAAAGAAAATATGGAAAAGGATGGTTGATGTCAAGATAAGGCTACTTTCAGATTCCATGTATAAAGGAGGAAAAGACGCATAAGCAACATGAGGTAGGAGAGAGAAAAAATTAGGACAGAAGAAGTGCCTTTGGCACCGGTGATGTGCATGCAAGAGTCTCCTGTCAAGATGGATTGGTTGCATGCCAGAAGGTTGGAGGTTTGTCTGTGAAGGTTTGGGCACATTAGTTAAAGCACTAAAGTTGGACTTTGCTTGAAAAATCCACATTAAATGTGAAAAGTACAGTGGTAGGTGGAGTAGCATTTAATGCTTAAAATTGGAAAAAACTATAAATAAAGGGTTCGAGGCATTTCATTATTCACTTTGCGCATAAGGAAAAAGAAGCGCTTTTACATCTTGGCAAACTAGGGCTTCCAGGAATAATCCGTGTGAAGAAAATTTTTAAGAGATTAAGCATGAGGAACTAGTTTGGATTTGTAAACCAGAAGGAAGGGATTTCACGGGCATAAGATAAGTTATGAGAAGGTGCCATCTTGTGAAGGAATTATCCCAGATAGGATTTGAAGAACTAGGGCACTGGGTCTAAGGAGTTTTCTTCACAAATTCGAGATCTAAGGTTGGATAGAGAAGAAGAATAGAGTAACAAGAAGTGATTGAAGTGATAAGAGGACCTAGAAAATGGCACCCAAGAAACCAGCTAGCATGCCTAAGAAAGGGAAAGGGAGAAGGTAAGGGTAAGTAATAAGAAACTAACACACGTACAAACGAAGAGTGGTATGTAGAAATGCGAGTACCCAGATGGAGTGTTGTTTGGGAAGGAATGGGAGTCCCATCTAAGAAACATGTCTGTAAATTACTATAATCACCGTACGAGAACAATCTAGAAGGATATGGTGCTAGAGTTAGTGCACCCTACAAATAAAAGGACACCAAGAGGGTTTTCCCCATCTATAATGATGATGTGAAGGTCAAGCTGGAGAAGTCAGCGTTTTTGTAACTCTTTGAGCTTCCCTACTTCGGGAAGCCTGGGCGCCTATATCAATGGTTGATGTCGTGCAAGTGTATGAAGAATACTTCCACTTCGTATGGCACAAGATGTGAATTTCCCCTCAGCTCATTTCAAATTTCACATACCTCATTTGTGAAGGAGATAGTTTGGAGGATGACCGAAGTGAAGAAAGAGGCAATTAAGGATACTTTCTCCGCGTATGCATAAAAAAAGGGGGTCAAGGTACTATGATATCATGGACATCGAGGACCCAGTGATGAAGATGGCCACACACCTGATGACAAAGTTAAATGGCTAGGAGATATGGACCTAAGTCAATAAGCCATGGTTGTATGTTTGCAGGAAAATTTCAAAGGGCACCATCTACAACTTGTCTACATTCATCGCAGATTAGATTTTCAGTTGCACGAAGGAAGGTGATAAAATCCTTTTCAGTAATATCCTAATAACCATTATATTCTCAAAGACTGGGGGTTACTTGATGTGTCAGACAAATTCGTGTGGGAGTACCTTGGTGAGGACCCTTCACCCGCAAAGAGATTTGAAAACTATACCTATGACACTATGATGACCGTGCATAAGGCGCGCCTAGAGAAAATGGTATACAAACCTGAGGAATGCATTTGGAGGTGGAATGGAGGATCCATGGACAACTTGCTCAGCGGCCACCAAGGGAGAAGCTCGAGTTTTTCATGTACCAACATTTCTGTCTGGGAAGATTCAAACTGATAAATGAGACATAGAGCCCATGGTGCAAGCTCCCTTTTTCCTTCATAGCTCAACACTTCCAAGCGGGAGTGAATAGGTTCAAAGAATCCAAAAGGTTGAGGTTGGACCTTGGTAATCTAGACCAGGACCATAGGGAATTGCACAAAGGGTTGGTCTACCCCAAGCACGCACTTATGTGGAGAGGTACGTGTCGCATGAAGTTCAAATGATGAGGCCCATGACTTTTCCCATTATAGGAGGATCCACATCGTGCACGTATACATCTGCATAAGACCCAAATATGAGAAGGGCACGTATCTGGAGAATGAGGTGTCTATACCTAAGGACCCAACTGGTAGGAAGAGACCCACACCCAAATGGGAGGAAAAAGAGCCAGAAGAAGAAAATACCAAGTGTGGTGGATACATAAGTAATAGGTTCCCCTAGGACAAGTGCCATAACAAGTATGTACTCGATGCAAGAAGAGGCCCATAGTCAAAGAGAAGACTTCAGGAGCCAGAAAATCTGTCAGATAAGGAGTCATTCGGGAGAAGAAGAGATAGAGTCACCTACACCGAGAATCCCCAGTTAGGAAGAAGCAGAGGATAGAAGAGGAGACCACCTCGAAAGAGACTGGGAGTTTGGAGAGATACATAGGTGAAAAGGATGATGAAAATGAAGAAGATGGCAATGGAGAAGATGATAGTGAAGAAGAAGATCCTGAAAAAGATCAAGAGCCACCTATCTTCAATGTGCATGATTCAGAAGAAGAAGGTGGAGAAGAGGAATAGGGGTTCCTTTTCACATGGTGCAAGGATAGCCAGGAGGGGGAAGGCACCCAGGGCATGGGAAGAAGTGAGGAGGATGGCATGCATAGAAGTAGAAGGCTCCAAACCTTATGCAGGGATAGATGAATAAGTGGTAGAAAGAGAAGAAACTAAGAACATTGAGACCTTGGTAGAGGAGAATTTGGAATGCAGCACTGAGCTGGTGTTGAACAAGGATAAGGAGGAAAGCATAGAAAAGGACCACGGTAGCACTAGAGGCCCCACTTTAACTATAAGTATTCCTAAGGGAACACACACGAGAGGAAAGCACGCGTACAAAGGGGAGAGGCCAGGGATGGGTTATATTGATGACCCCAACAAAGTGTTTCGCATGCATGGTTCTAAAGCACGATTCCAGTAGAGGAGCTTGTGGCAATGTCATCTTTTGATAAGGAGGCTGCATACCCATGGACAAGGAAGATGCTCTCATGGGCAATTGAGTCCCATCTTGATGAGCCAGAATTTGAAGTAAGCCATGGGGATAATAATAACATTGCCAGGACCAAAAGAAGACAACCATATGGTGAATGCTTAGTAGCTCTCAGATGAACAACTATGCAACCTGCTCAACAAGGTCTCCATTGAGATCGAAGCTAGACTCTTTGGGGTAGAATGATAGAATCAAAGAACTAGAGGATGAACTGAAGAAGAAAGAGGAAGAGCTAGCTGCAAGGAAAAAGGAGCTAAGTCAAGGGAAACTAATCAGCACCCAGTTGCAGCATGAATTAAAAGATGAGAAGGCTAAATTATGCACAGTATACAAAAAGGTGGAGTCCATTAATGATGTTATAGTGTTGAAGCATCCGGACCTAGCATCTCCCACACAGAAGTATGGATCTTCCCTGGGATGCCTGGAGGACTTAACAAGAATCCTCACCATGGAGAGGCAGCCGCTAGCCTTGGATTCTGCAGAAGAAGTGGCTACACGTGCTTAGAAAAAGAGGATAAATTGAAGGTCATGGTGCTCATAGCTGAGTACAACAAGGTTCTTTCTGATGTAAAGGTTGCTTCCTGGACTGCTGAGGCCACGTATGACAATTGCGCAGATAGAGACAGAGTGGAAGGCACCTTGGTCGCCACTCATGAAGTAGAACTCAAGGAGTTTCAAGAGAAGAATAAGGGAAATAGGGTGGAAAGGGACAGAATCCTTGCCGAGGTTGAAAAGAAATCTGAAGCCATTGAAACCTTAAGGGGTTCAATCAAAAACCGGTTGAAGGAACTGTACCCACATATCACACAAAGAATGGATGCACTGGATGATATAGGCAAGGAGTTAGAGAAAATTGCTAACACCATGAGCGCACAAGGAGATGGACTAAGTTCTGGGGAAGTGAGCACCCTGGTCGGTGACCCCTGTCAGAGAGCATGGAATGAAGTCAATGCCTAGAACAAGTTGGAGGCCTGACTTGCAAAAAGATTTTCCTAGCTTATTGTAGTGATACCATCACTTCCCCATTCTTTCTTCTTTCCCTATTTCTTCATTCCCTTATTCTTGTTCCAAGGCATAAGCCTACTATGTTCTTTCTTTTCACTAGAGAAGTGTTCCCACGGATGGAGAACAGGCGTAGTGTGGGGTGATGTTGGGCCCCTAAAATATTGGCTAAGTACAAAAAGGCATGTAGGTGCGCAAGGCCTAGTTGAAGAAAGGTGCGCAAGGATAAAGCACACGTAAGGAAGGGTTTAAGGAAACCCATGGCGTGCTGTGCACGGATAGAACCAAGGGTTCATGACTTAGCCATATTGGGCATTTTGGGTAGGATGTGTGAAAAGCATGACCCGACTGTGCATGCAGAGTGGATAAGGTGTCAGCCTGGTGACAGGTTGGCCCAGGAAGGAGCATGCCTATGGTAGAAGCTTCTAGAAGCTCATCATGGTAAAAAGTGGAAAGCTTAGGCCTGGAGGAGCATGCTCACATGGAGGACCACATTCAGACACTTGGCATCAGGATCTGAGGCCACTGGAGGATGAGTTGGCAATTCAGAAAAGGCTATATATACAAGCGCCTACAGAAGTAAAGAGAAAGAAATAGAGAGAGGGCGGAGCTCTACAGAAATACTGCAAGAACTCTGTTAGTTGGGTAATTATGCTAGGAAAGGATGTATCAAGGGTATGGGGGTGGTATAAAATTTCTTTTGAGAGCCTAGCCACATAAGTCCAGTTATAATGCATGACTGTGGTCTGCTTATCCGTGACATTTTGTAATGGCTCCATGAATGTAATGAGGTTACCAGCTTATATGAATATGAACATTGATGATTCTGATGCATACATCTTTCTCATAGTTCTTTTTCATTTATGTTTATGACTAAGTATGGATGCTTGTATAACTTCATTTTGTTTTAGTATAAGTTCTATAATCGGTTAAGCAACTTTCTGTCTGGAATGACTGCAAGGATCTAGAAGCCATTCTGAGCTCTAGGGTGCTTGTATGTCTTACTTCCTTTCAAATCTCTCAAACACGGATCATAGATGATGTTTCCCACTAAACTCACATAAAAGAGAGACTCGGCACCCACGCGTGCCTGGGTGAGTGCCCAGTGCCCACTGGGTGATAGGCCGGTGCACATGGGATTTCTTTCCTTTGTGATGGGGGTAAAAATGACTACAGGTATCTTCTCTCCCATCTGATGGAATCAAATAGATGCTATACCATAAGGTTCATTAATGCATAAGATGTCCAAATATTTCTAAGAACAATTTAGATTCAATTTTACATGTCAAACATTGGATGCTCTATTAGCATGGTGCTAAAAATTGTTATAGTGTAGACAGTTAGAGGGGATTGTAACATGATGTTGGAAGGTAGACTCATAAAATATTTCCTTAAAACATGCAAACAAGTAAGTGAAGCCATGCATGCCATATTTGAGCAAAGTAACAGGCCTTATGCATAGAATGCCCAGCCTTATATATGGAGTTACAAAGATAATCGAGATTATTTAAGGAAGTGTTGGGGGATTTCTAGGAAGACTTGGAACACATATTCAAATCAAGTCTCATAGGTCTATGAGACCCATGTATTTAATCATCACCTGGCTTTATAATTTTGTCTTGAGCTGAGCTATGGTATATAGGTAGTGACTTTAGCACTATAGAAGATACTTCTTAGTGGGAGGTCTTAAAAGTTATCTTATTGATACTATGGTGTACTCTTCTTCCTGTTCATGACTTAGTGATCACCTGAAAGAAATAGGATTCACAGTCTCACTGCAATGCCAAACCATTAGTTGAGAATATTTTAGGAGATGCATTATATAGTAAAAGAGTGTAAGGTAAAATGATAATTATCTTGAAATCGGTATGGATTTTCCCAATACCTGATCGAAGAGATTAACAAAAAAATAGTGATTCAAGTGCATAGATTGATCTTCATCCTACACATGTGGCTAGAAATAAAATTGCAATGCAAGGGAAAAGAAAACATGGTGTCATAGGTTGATGAAGGGACAAATTACAAATCATTTGAATCATAGATCATTTCTTAAGATTTCAAGGAAATTTATTAAGTTGAGGAAGGATCTCTTGTACAACGTGCTAGCTCATGAACCTAAGTTTGAATAAAGATATGCCAAGGTGATACAAAGTGTAATTAATATGAGGCACCAGAACATTGTGACTATCCAAAGATTTTGAATCTTAGTTCTTCATTATCGGTAGGAGGTCATAGAAGAATACTACTAATTGTTATCAAGGAACATTCTCATGAATATTTGTGTTTCTGTTATGGAGATATCAAGAAACAAAATGATTGCTCTTGACGTTAGTTGTCCACAAAAATTTTACCAATCCCAAGTTAGTAGAAGGTGAAAAATCATGTAAACAGAGAACATGAAACCTATGAAGTCCAAACTTATGTGCCAATGGTGAAAGAATATATTGATAATAGCTTCTGACACATGTATGTTATTATACCAACCGGAAGGAATACTAGATGTGAACTTTCTAATTTAATGGGTATGAAAATTAAAAAGGATGGGCATTTCAATGATATGCATTGAGTTATAGGGATAGTTAAACTTAGTATGTCCTAGTAGACTCTTTTCCAACTACCCTTTACATTGATATCATCATCGATGGAATGGCCGATTACAAGGTGGGAAATATACACATGGATTGATTTTCTAGATATCATCAGGTTCAAGAATCACATAGGAGGATAATTCATACCAATAATCACTTGTAATGAAAATCTAGGGAATCATTTTCATACTACAGTAATCATCGTCTTGGGATCAGCTTGAAGACATGCCGATAGTTTTCTCGCATATTGTAGTAGCTATGACCTATATATAAGATTATCTTATTCCTCAAGATTGTGGAAACATGTATACTTGATAATTTCTTAGCAATAGTATACATGAAAAGTTAGGAAATTATCTGTGACAGGTTCTTCAAATCTTATCCTTTGAGCGTTTGATTGAGGAAGTTATAAATTTGAACCCAAACTAGTGAATAAGTCCATTTGGAGTTTTGTAAAGCCTTTCAAAATTCTATTGGTTACATTATTATCCTCTGTAAAGAAGGTTTGTTAGTGGATTTGCCTAAAGATATATAAGTAATCCTTTACAATTGAGGCATCGAATAAAAAAATCCAGGTACGTTAGGTTTTTCTTAGGACAAGCTTTGGGTATTACGTAAAATTATGTTCCCAAGTGATATCTAAAAAAGTTCTTCTCCTAAAAAAATTGTTGAAGGAATACAAGGAGCAATTTGATATGGGACAGAAGAATTTCACATTTCTTTAGAATCATTCAAGCATTTCCTCGTGTCACCACCAACTCTCATGCCACCAAAAAATGATCATCCTCTAATATTTTATTCTAGAGAAATAGATATTTTAATAGGATGCGTGTTAGCATAAGAGGATGATGATGGTCATGAGTGTGCTATCTACTTCATTATTCGTACACTCCTCAACTATGAAAATCAGTATTATCAAGCAAAAAAATAATTTTTAGCTATTGTCTTCACAACCAAGATGGTTGAGGCATTAAATTTTTAACCAAGAAACAAGAATAATGATAAAATTTGATCAGTTGTGGACATTCCTAACTCAGTCAACCTTATCTAAAAAAATTTGGTAGGTTCATAACGTTAATGGGTGAGTTTGAGCCTACTTTCATCAAGCAAAATTCTATCAAAGGATAATTCATTGCTAATTGGTTAGCCAACAATGCTATAGATTGTGGTGAAATAGTTTATAAGAGTTTCTCAGATGATTGTATCTATTACATAAACAAACCATATTTTATATCAAATGTATCATGAAGGGGCCAACTCGTAGCAAAGGTAATGACTTCATGTCATAGCTGCCAAGTACATCATTGTAGAAAAAGTTCTATATCATATATTTTGATGGTTGTAGTCATAAAATCATGCACTTTAGACATTTATTTATCCTGGTCTCATACTATTATTTAGAAGGTTCTTGAGAGAAGAAAGTACTAATTGACCCCCCATATTTAGGTCATTCTATTTTATTTTACTTCGTCATTACGAACCTCTTGCACCCATATGCCCATTCAAATTTTGTCATCCCACTTTATTTTATCCTTGATTGGGGCTCCTAGATTAGTGCTGGGGCGTCTATGGAATGCCTTGGTCCAACCATGGGTACCTTGATCCTTCTAGAGATTTCCCACCACTTTTTGGGATCTTTCTAGCCATTTGACATCTTTATCTTTCTTGTGGTCAGCCTTTTCAGGGTTAATTATGAAATTAGACCAAGAGAACCCTATAAATATAAAATAATGAAACCATAATGAGGGACCTAGCATCACTTACTACTATCACTCCATCTAGAGTTGCATCCATCTATTGCATTAGAGATCACTATGCATCCACATAGCTCTATCATCAAGGCACAAGGCTGGGAGACATCTGCATCAGACTTCATAGGGGGGGATTTATATTCTATTCCATACACACATTCTATTACATTTTCCACATATAGTTATTATTCGCTACTTCACAAAGTGTGACTGACACAAGATCAATCTAGGTCATGTTCACACACACTTTCACATAGAACTACATCGGGTCTGAGATGTAGTGAATCACTCAATTAGTAAGTCCACCATTGTGGAAGTTAAGGTCAGTCTGACCCCTTCATATGCATTTTTTTTTTTAGGGTTTGATGCTTGTTTTAGGAGTCTTGTAGGTATTTCTTCCATCTTGAGATATTGGAGACATATGGCATAGGATAGATAAGTTGATGTGATAAAAAAAAAGGTTTTAGATCACCTTTCAGCCCTGTGAAGATCACATTCAAAGATTTTGTTTAGACCATGGTGCCCAGATTACAAACTAGAATGCCCACAGGCGTCCCCAGTCCTCTTCCAGGAACTCTTGTCTAGTTAGATCCTCTAGTTCCATCCTTTTCGGCACTCCTACACAGTCATTCATGCTTCTGATTTTTCCAGTCTCCTCTATGACACAGTCCTGCACGAACATCTGTTATCATCTGATTTCTTTCCTCTTCCTTCTTGCACATTAGGGTTTCATATTTTCTTTTGTTTTATTATGTATCTCATTTACATGTTGTCTTAGTGCATTTATTTGACAGTACGTTTATATGTCCTCCTAGATTAGATTAACTACCCCTTACTACACTAGTTAGTTACATTTTAGTTAATCATTTTTGCTGAACCCAATGTCTTATCATGGCTAAAGATACTTCTTCTATATCTCCAATCATTATGCAGTTTGATAGTTTTGTTCATACCTTTTTTAACACTCCAATTGATTCCTTTGATTATCAACCTTGCCCTTCGCTTATTCATTTTCCATCTTTTGACATAGATCACAAATCTCTAGATGACACTATTGTTTCTTATATGTGTACCATCGATCCTCATACTTTAGCATGGGTCCTAGAGGAGGAACAAGCTCCTCAACCTGATTACATAGCTACATCTCCTATCATTTCTGCCAAGCACAAGATGTTTCTCATTTGCATTCACCTAATAGTCCTCATGCCTCATATATAGATGATTCTCTTGACACAATATTCACTCCTACATCTCCATCTTGTGCTATTGGGCCATAATCTATTGAAGCTCCACATAACTCTAAAGCTACTATCTATATGGTTGATGTTCCATTTTCCTTCCAATTTGTTACCATGCCCCACTGTTACAAACACTATATTATTTTATGTGGGATTTATTCCAGACCATTATGTTGTTTCACCTACTCCTCCATTGCATGTACCTCATCCACTATCACTGCCTCCCTTCACCTGCACACTTTTTATAAATGATTCTTATTAGGAACACATACCACTTAACACTTTCTGCAATTCCACCACCTATTCATACAAATGTCTTCTTGGCTTGGTTTTACCTTTGAGGACCTCCATTCTCCCTTATACGATCCACATTTGTATCATGGATCTATTATTCTCATAGATGCATATGGAATTCATGTTTTCCATCTTTTTGTTCACCTTGCAGTGTTATCATACTTCTTCTCCACTTACTCTTGGCCACTCTTGGCTAGATTATATTAGAGGCACACTTGACCCTGCTCATACTGATATAGCTTTTCCTATGCCATTTGGTACTGAGTGTATTTGCAATAGCTCTTTTCTTTTTTACTCACCTAATTTTACTATCTGGTATTCTCATGGATGTATCCATTTCCTCCCTTTACTGATGAAAAATATGCCATGGTAATGTATAAATTACGTGTCCATGGTTATCTGAATGACCAACTGGAGATGATTTCTTATCAGATTTCCCCATGTTGTTCCATATGATTTTGATAATGACCATGATGATCTTCTTGATGAATTTACATGACCATATTACTCATCTTACATATACTCAGGGGGCATAGTACTAACACATCCCCCCATCATCATCACATTAGCATAGGTGCATACATCATCTGGGCATTACCACATATTCACATATTCACCACATACTCGCATGGTCATTACCTAAAGAAACACTCTTGTACTATGGTTCACACTTGAATGTTGAGGGATTATGACACATGAACCTCACACACTGCACATAAATACCATACATATCACTAGCATATTAGCATACATAATACCTTTTACATTTCGTCACCCCTTTGTATATTACACACTAGTTGTCTAAGTGCTTTACATGTTCATCATACACATTACATACACTCATCATACACATATTGCTAGTCATGCATAACTTGCATTACATTCCTTACATGTGTATCTTCATCATCCAACACATTTACATTGTCTACCTTTCATTTATAGGCATATTACTTGCATATATGTGTCTCCTACTAGTTGTCATCACATTTACATATTGGGCTTTTCACTCATATTACACCGTGCTTTCTTATATTCATCACATAGCCTATTCATCATACATCCTACTATTTCATTATATTATGCATTTCTACAGGCCACATGCACTTACACTGTCCTATGCATCTCATATAGGTTGCATATATCTTGCCTTTAGATCCTCCCTTACCATATTACTAACATCATACATACTATTTACTAACCTTACGTTACACTATAGGAATTACACATTGCACGTTATGTGTCATACACCTTACATTCTACATTTAGTCTACAACATTTTGATATTTGTGTATTTTACACATCCTACATTATGATAGTCAGCATTAGGCATGCACCATTGTCTACACATTTTACATCCTACACTACTTATCCTACATGATGCATTATTTTCTTATCTACATATCATACATATTACACCATGCATGTTCATACATGTTTTATATATTCTACCAGTCTTCATCATATAGGAAGTCTAGAATTACATTACTAGTCATTTTACATACTAAATCACTAGTCCATGTACATATACTACATACCATTCTAGACCTTTCATTTTACACACTCTACTCTTTTTACATTGCATTCTATACATCGTGTACTTACAGCATTTCACTCATCATATGGTCAACTTTTTATCGTTACATATACTTCATTGTATTCTATACACTACACCCACTACCCGATGATGCACTTTAGTTCCTCGGTCCATACTTGACTATCAAAGGTTTACAAATCAAATGGACCTTACACTTTCAACACACATTTACTCTTCTACCTGTAGTGGTATACATGTTACATCACCACTCCCTACTATTCATAGGCTAGTGACATACACTTTAGGCTAAATTCACCTATTTTCTCCTATTCTATCATTTTGTAGTGGTATACACCTTTAGGTTACATCACCACTTCCTCTTTTCTTCATTTTGTAGTGATATACACTTAGTGCTAAATCATCACTCATTCATTCATCTTATAGTGATATATGCTTAGGCTAAGTCATCACTCTATACATTCTTCTGGTCATGATATACACTTCGGATATAAGGTTCAGCACACATCATCGATTAGGTTGCATCTCATCACTACACCTACACATTCATCACAGCATGTTAGACACAACACACACTACTTCAACCATTTCACAATGATGCACTCTCGTTTACGGTTCATTATTTACTGCTGAGAGAACAATAAAAATGAACCTCACTGAATACACTTCCATTCACTCAGGGGACACAAGGCTCCTATCATTCCATCTTGCATTCCATTCCATCCATCCACAACTGCATATTATGGTTGCTTTTACTCTTGCTTACTTTTTTTGTTCATGATCACTTTATTACACATGTTATTTTGATTACTTATATGTCATTTATCTATACCATCCACACATGTTCATTCACATCTTTTTCTAGTTGTTGATCGACAGATACAAGTCTCTTACACGCAACATGGATGCTCACCTTCTACCCTTCCTACATTAGTTGTTAGGGGCATCCACATTCATCTCTTCTCATAGTGTTATTGTTTCATTTTGTACTTAGCACTTTACATTACTTGCTTATACATGCTTTTGACATACTAGTTATCTTTCTAACATGCTAACAGGTGCTTCATGTGCAACATTTTTTATGACAGGAATATTTGTTTGTTTCCATTCTTGTTTGTTATTGTTTGTTATTGTTTGCAGGCCTTTCCCTATGTTTGGTGTGCACACTTGTTTGTTTGTTTGTGGCCATGATGGCCTTGAGTGTCTTGCGACATTGTGAGTGATGTCCCATGTTTGTATCCCATTTTTTGTGCGGCTTACTTTCCTTCTTGCGTGTTTACATTGCTTCACTTACCCATTTTTGCATAGCTTACACATTGTTTTCTACATGCATGCGATGTTTACACTTGTCTTTGGCTAGCCTTCTTGTTTGTGCATGCCTTGGTTTCTACCAAACACTTTTCAACGTTAGATCGTATATTCGGTTGGTCTTCTTTTGGGGCTGCATTTTCCTATCAGCGACGTCACATGCGCCCCCAAAGAGGGGGGGCATCATTTGGGGTTTTAACATACTAACACAGAGATTCTACACTATTTTGGTTCATTTTATATACAATGAGTGGGTTTAGACCAGTCTACAAACCCCATACACAATGGATTTTACAGGACATGGTGTCCTTAGCATTCTGGGAAGCAGTTACAGGCTTAGAGGTTACATTGCGTGTGTGCCTCTCTACACTACTTCGGCCAAGTGGCATCGGATCACCCAAAAAACTAGGACGATACAGAGACCTCTACACACATTTAGGGAAGCAGTCAGAGCTTAGAGGACACAGAGCATTTTCCTCCCTACACTTCTTTGTCCTATGGCATGAGATCACCCAAAAAACTAGTAGTAAAAGATATCCTTCTACACTCTCCTTCTCGACATGGATCAGGTGCACATGTTCCATTTACCATTTACATTTTACATTTAAATACACTTGCATCTTTTACATATGCATTTTTTACACTTACATACATACATATTTGAATACTTGATCATTTTCTCCTTGCAGGTCTGGTCATATGAGAAACAAGTAGTCAAATGGGGGTAATAACAAGAAACAACAATAGCCTCAACAACAACACTTGCTTGACAGCACACATGCTTTACTAACCATGCAGGTACACTACACACCATAGCAGCTACACATGTGTTTGCGCCCTAGTTTCACTCTCATTAATTTTTCTTTGCACATTTTTCATCTTTAGTTTGCATGTTCCTCCATATTTTTTTCATTCCACACTTTGTCTATTCCTTTGGCATGCCTTCTTCATCACTCTACATTGGCATCAAGTACGCATCTCTATGTACTTTATGTTACTAAGATTTCCACTCACCAACATAAAGTGGGGGAAAATGTAGTCACAAAATCATGCACTTTAGACATTTATTTATCTGGTCTCATACTATTATTTACAAGGTTCTTGAGAGAAGAAAGTACTAATTAACCCCCGTACTTTGGCCATTTTACTTTATTTTACTTTGTCATTACGAACCTCTTGCACTCATATACCCAATCAAATTTTGTCATCTCACATTATTTTAGTCTCGACTAAGGCAATACGATTAGTGTTGGGGCGCCCGTGACCACCCTGGTCCCACCATGGGCACCCCGATCCTTCTAGAGCTTTCCCACCACTTTTGGGCTCTTTCTAGTTGTTTGACATCTTTTTCTTTCTTATGGTCAACCTTTTTGGGGTTAATTATGAAATTAGACCAAGATAACCCTATAAATATAAAGTTATGAGACCATAATGAGGGACCTAGCATCACCTACTACTATCACTCCATCTAGAGTTTGCATCCATCTATTGCATTGGAGATCACTTGCATCCATATAGCTCCATCATCAAGGCACAATGCTAGGACATATACATCACACTTCATAGGTGGAGGGATTCTATTTATTCCATGTACACATTCTATTACATTTTATACTTATAGTTATTGCTCGCTACTTCACAAAGTGTGACTGGCACAAGAGCAACCTAGGGCATGTTCACACACACTTGCACATAGAACTACATTGGGTCTGAGATGTAGTGCAATGCTCAGTTAGTAAGTCGTCACCATTGTGTCAGTTGAGGTTATTCTGACCCCTTCATATACATTTTTATTTTATTAGGGTTTGATGTTTATTTTGGGGTCTTGTAGGTCTTTCTTCCATCTTGAGATATTGGCAACATCTGACATGATATAATGAAGTTTTTGTGACAGAAAAAAAAGGTTTTGGATCACATTTTGGCCCTATGAAGATCAGAGTCAGAGATTTTGTGTAGACTAGGGTGCCCAAATTATAGACCATAATGCCTATAGGTTCCCTAGTCCTCTTTCAAGGCACTCTAGTCTAGCTAGATCCTCCAGCTCCATCCTTTTCAGCGCTCCTGCACAATCATTCTTGATTCTTATTTTTCTAGTCTCCTCTGTGACATAGTCCCGCGAGTATTTGTTATCAGCTGAGTTCTTTCCTCTTCCTTCTTGTACGTTAGTGTTTCTATTTTCATTAGTTTTATTACTTAGCTCATTTACATGTTGGCTTAGTGTGTTTATTCTTTATGTTTATATGTTCACCTATATTATATTAACTACCCCTTACTACACTAGTTATTTACATTTTAGTTAATTAATGGTATGTTCCTTAGATGCATTGACGAAGAAGTAGAGAAAATTGTCTTTGAATCCCATAGTCAATTTTGTGGTGGTCACTTCATGGGACATTCAACTACTCATAAGATTCATCAGATGGGCTACTTTTGGCCCACATCGGAGCATGACGGTGTGGAGTATGTACAAAAAAATCTAGAAATGCTAAGAATTATCACATGCCATACACATCCCAGACCAAGATTTACAACCTATAGTGATGCCTTGACCATTCTCCACTTAGGGTTTGGATTTGATAGGAAAATTATCTCCCACATCATCAGACGGCCACAATTTTATAATCAAGACCACAAAATATTTTACAAATTGGGTTGAGGCCATGCCTCTTAGTACAGTACATGGATGTGTCATATCCAAGTTTATCTTGAATCATATTATCTGTAGGTATGGCATTCCACAAGTTATTATTTCAGATAATGGAACTCATTTAAATAATGATGAGGTGTGTAAGCTTGAGTTCAAAATATCTCACCATACGGCCTCTTTATACTATCCTCAGGCCAATGGACGAGATGAGGCTACCAATAAAACCTTAAAGTCCATTCTCTGGTAAGACAATTAAGGAGAATAAGAGAGATTGACATATAAATTTTTTCATGCCTTATGGGCTGACAGGACTTCAGTTTGAACACTAACAGGGGAAACCCCTTTTTCTTTAGTTTTAGATGTTGAAGTGGTCTTACTGCTGGATGTAGAATTACCTAGTCTTTCGTGTGTCCCTACAAGGAATTTTAGATGAGGATGAGTATTGAAATTTGCATTTAGATGATTTATAAAGCCTAGCAGTGAGAAAAGGCTTAGATCCAAACAACATCATGAGGTTTATGCAAATAGAATTTTGTCACCAATTTAATAAAAAGGTCTATGAACATGAAATTAGGTTAGGGGACCTTGTTTTGAGACTTGATATCCAAATAGACAAGAAATTTTCCAAAGGTAGGAATTTTAGGCCAAAATGATTAGGCCTCCTACCAAGTAACAGAAGATTTCAAAAATGGTGTGTATCATTTGTGTACTCTAGAGGGTGAGGAGTTTTGTGAATCCATCAACTCACTTCACCTCAAACATTTTTACATATAGTCATTGTATATCCACATTGTCCTTTCACATTCTCATTATCTTTGTCATCTACATTATCATTTTGTTAAAATTGTATTATGGAAACTTACTTTTCAAGTGATTCTTAAAATTTCAAACATTGGAAAATCTCTCAATCATACATCTTCTACATTATTCTTCACATGTTCAAGTTATATAATTCTTATCATCATTTCCATTCATGAGACAAATTTTGACATTGGTATTATAAGGACTTGTCATGCTTTGTCTTTTGTATGGTTTCTTCCAATTCAAGTGTTTCTCACTTACAGTTTTCTCTAGAAGCTTATTGATGATAGATCTTCCCCTAAAAATCTCTCTTCATAACAAAACATTCTAAGCATTTCACCCAGAACTTTTTTTCGCCTATCATAGTCTTCGATGATGAGCCCTTGCATCCTAATAGTTGTGTGGGGTTGAGATTATGGGAAAATGTTCCCTCCTTAAAAATCACAATTTAAAGCATAAACAAGATAAAACAAAAAAACTATATAAACAATAAACACAACTATTCTTATTACAAATAACTACATTTTCTATCCCTCCCAATCTTTGGTGATGAGCCCATGCTTCTTACTGATAGAATGAGATTGGGAAAGGAGGAAGATGCCCTTACTCACCTAATTTTCCTCCTTGGTGATGAGCTAATGCTTCTTACCAGTAGCATGGGGACAAGATATAGGGGGCCATATCAAAAATCAAAAATTCTAAATAAACAAAGAAATAATAGCACTTGAAAATTTGAAATTCCCAAGAAAATGATTTAGATGCACGTGTTAGGAGAGACAATCATTCTTTAACCAGATCTTGTCAATCAGTAGGCCATCCATAGATCTAAGTCTAGTCAAAATTCATAAGAAAGAATTTATCTTGAACTTGGTTAGTTAATCTTGATTGGGGTTGGGTTGTAAGTTTCTAAATAAATATTTGTCAAAGTTATTATCTCTTGGTCATCATTCTTGTTCACGCATTCTTCAAATCACATATCTCACATCCTTCTTGGCTCTTGGTGATGATTCCTCACATCTTACTAGTTGCATGGGGTCAAGAATGGAGTGAGGTTATCTTATCATCATACCATATTCAACACATTTTTCCAATGCAATAGAAATGTTAAAAATTGTTTTGCAAAAATAAAGTTTCCTAGTTATGGTTTTACCATTGTGTGAGCCCATAAAAAATGATTTAAGTCCCAGAGAAGAGGATCAGTGCACATAGCATACAATTTAGGAAAAGGTGCACAAAAATATTGGAAATTCCTAACCATCTTAAAGATAGCTAAGTTATGCATGGATAGCATAATGAACATTAACTCCAGTTCTGTAAGGAAGGGCCAAACCAGAATTGGACATGGAGCACGTGGAGGTGTGAAGTGTAGGAGCACAAAAGGGTTTGACACTTAGTCACATTTTGGGTTGCGTTTGTGCATGGAAAAAACACGTCATGACTATGGATAGGCATGATACAAAAAAATTAGGTATAGAACATGAAAAATGGTAGCCTAAAGAAATAGTATTCTCTGATATAAATCATTGTCTCTCCTAAGATCCCTGTGAAGTAGGGTTAGGGTGATGACTAGTTGGAACTTGCTATGTTTAAGGTACTCGAGTATGTAGCATGGGAATGATGAAATTTGGCATACAGTTTTCTCTTGAGTGATGATTGGAGCTGTGAAGGAAAGCTCCCACTCTATTGAAAATGTGTTTTGGATCTCTCGTTAGAGGAGGCAAATAAGATCTTGGTGATGTGAGGCAAGAGATGTAAGAGAATCATACTAGATGTGCAAGACAGCATGGCTATAAATCTTCGAGCAGAGTCATTCAGTAGGTTTAGGATGTTATTTCTTGATGTACATTTGGTCTACTATGTCCCTTTTAGATGTAATCTGGCTATTTTTAAACAATTTTGAATCAAGATATGAGGTGTATTGTATTGAATATCGTATGTTTAGTGGGTAAAATTGTAAACCTTGTTTCTTGTGTTATTTAGATTGCTCATAGTTCAGAAACGATTCATCTATGTTGTTATAAAATGATCACACTCATATTATGGTGCATTTGTTCTTTGATCTAGTACTCCTTAACTCTGTGCTAACAATGAATTTATGCATTTTTGTTTTTGCAATATTCCTCTAGGGAACAGTGAACATTCTTACAAGGATTGCATAAAAGAGGGGCTTGGAACCTTCGCACGCCTCAGAAAAATGAGCTCCTCAATTCAAGATGGAAAAATATGCCGGTGCACCTAGGGTTTAAACGGAGTAGGTAAAAGTGAGTACAATAGTTTTGGTTATCACCTGTGGTGTAGTCATATACATCATTATGTTTACCACATTACATTATCTTCCATAGGATACATTCAAAATCACAAAATATCAGAGATCCTAACCATATAAGAGTACACAAATGATATGAATCACATTGAAATTAACTCTTGCAAATAAATTTCTGTCTCAGTAGAGTTCATGACCTTGTGATTGTTTCTCACCTCTCATATCCCTTTATGTAGTGGTAGCAACTTAAAGGAAGAATTTAAAAAAATAATGTCTTCAATGCAAGATATCTATAGCTTTGTGTGTCAACCAAAAGAACAAAGTACAGGTATTCAAAAACGAGTACCCCACTCAACCTGTCATATCTTGAAATGGTTGTGGCTACCATCAATCTGTCTGTGAGTCAATTTTGATCATCACACCGAAGGATCCAAGTGTGGTCAAAATGCTCAACTAAGAGCCATCTAAAATACACAAAAAAAAATGATTTGTTTACACAAAAATGATCTCAAAGAAATAAATTGACCCTAACATATCCATCTCTCTAAGATCCCTGTGAATGGGTAAGGAAAGGACTCCTACTTTGTCATATCCTATGATGTGATCAGCTATGGTGTAGCATGAGAACCTCCATGTGTAGAATAGTGTCAATTGGTCATGGTTGCATCTGAATGGAAATATTCTTGCTACATGTATACACCTATAATTACGCTCCGAGCAATTTAAATACTTAAATTGTGCTAATTTATCTCCTTTCCCGCAAATTGACGACATATTGTCAATGGCGCTCTATCTTCTCTTCCATTGTCGTTAATTGATTATATTACACTAATTAGATATAAGTGGCCTATCCAACACATACCCTAATTAACGACCCTTCGTTAATCAACACCTTCTATCTAGTCTAGGACTTAATATTATTGATTAATTAGCCTCCCTTCTCATTAAATCAATAAATCATTATTTAATTGGTTTAATTCCCTCCTAATGGTCTAAATCACAGTAACATCCATCTAAAATCTTATAAAAGCTTAGGCCACGTGTATTAATTAATCACCTTGATTAATTAATACACCCCCTTTATCCACATGAGCCACTAGAGGACAAACTAAATCCTGAGCAGGGCCTAAAGTTAACTCAACCCCATCTAAACCCCCCTTATCCATGGACTAACTCTACATGGGGTCCATTAGTCCCAACATTCATGAGGATGTGTTGAATCCTTTATCCTTTGGGCTATATAAACAACCCTCCCTCTACCTTTATACCTACACCTAATATCTCAAGAGACAAAAGTAAGCACATAGTTTCATACTAATAGCCTTTTGTCATTCTAAACAAGATCCAAGAAGGAAGATAGAGCTGACTCTTTAATTGAGCTAAGTATGAGGGGGTCGGCGGTAAACATCCATTGAGATTTGAGATCAAAGGTGCAAATGTTCGAAAATGATGAAAGGCCAAAGGAAAAATTAGCTTCATTTTTGGTGTGAACTAGGCACATTAAGAGTCAAGTAGGAGAGATAGATTTACATTGGTATTTGATTAATTTCTCAGTTACCATGTTGAGGGTAGGGAGCTCATGCGTCAGTCATGATGGTGCACTTTAAAAGAGGCTTATCTAAGGTAGAAACTCATTTCTATGGTGTCAGATCTCCTAAGGTGTCTAGAGTTGAACATTGAGCTAAAATTGTAGAATTACTAGCCACAATACGGAGCTATGTATAAGGAAGAACTCATCAGCTCTTGCAGAGTTCCTGGGTACAGCACAACTGTTGTCAAAGGACTTTTTTATTCAATGAGTGGGTTCAATGAAGGAATAGTGTGTGGGCTTGCACATGCTACAGTACAGAGTGTAAAGAAATGTGTGGCCAGTCATTGACATTGTGTTAGGTATCCTAAGGGTCTGTTAATAAGAAGCCTCTTAGGGTCATGTCAGCTATGGTGATCATGAAAAAATATAGGTTCGTAGCGTCCTAAATGTAGATCCCACCATCCATCAATTGTCAGGCATATGACCCCGCCAAAATGTAAAAAGGAGACATTAGTCAAAACATGTTAAAAGATTGAACTGACCAGCTAAT
This sequence comes from Taxus chinensis, assembly GCA_019776745.2. Lineage (NCBI taxonomy): Eukaryota > Viridiplantae > Streptophyta > Pinopsida > Cupressales > Taxaceae > Taxus > Taxus chinensis. The sequence continues at coordinate 629,423,962 of CM034149.1, forward strand.
TTAGGACAGTAGAAGGCTATAGAATAGTTTCAAGCACTTAGCGGGGAGGGTGGGCTCCTTTTTGTGTTTTGATGCCATTGAAAATTCAAAGCTAGGAACTATGCGGGTCCGATCAGAGAAATCCATCATGGAATCCTCCTCCTGGCTTTGTTTCCTCTAGATGGATAAAAGTCAAATCCTCTAAGCCTCGCATGGAAAGTAAAAGCGGGGAAGCGGGTCGGTGAAGCAATTTGACTTTTTGAGCCTGCATTGAAAAGAAGTAAAATTATAAAAGTGTCCCATGACTTTGTCGCCACTCAAGTAAAGCCACGTGTCAATCCTGTATCAAAAGCGGAGTGGGCAAACCAAAATTGGGTCCGAAGTAGCCCGTGGTTTCCAAAAGATCACAAATTTGGGTATTATAAGGGCGTCACTCAAGTCCTACCTTTATGGCTGGATTTCACCTCTTATATATCCACGTTGTATATGGCTAGAAACCATTGGATGAGTGTCTAAGAAAGTTAGATTGAAACGGCTGTGATTCACCATGAAACACTAGATGTGTCTCAACCATCAGGCTACGGAAACAACCAAGGCATTGGAGAAGCTCAGGACCCTATGGTACTTAAAGTAATCTCCCTCCTCACCCCACCGACCTATCATATCCTGATATGGATGAGCTACCATAGCCACTATAGATCAATATTGATAATGAATTCTCCATGGTCGTTGTCCTAGGGTTGGAGCCATGGTCAACCCATCGAGTAAACCCTGATAGATCTCCAGGAGTAATGCTATCCCAAAAGTTTTCCCCTATGATAGGGGATTACTCACTGTTATATATATGAAATCAACAATGTAGCGTGGTTGAGAGATATTTGGCCCAACATCTGAAAATCTTGTATAAATAGGGTAGGTGGTGTTCAAGTTTATATCCACTCCTCATGTATATACTCTACCATAGATCTCAATGGACTCTCTACAATAGGTTATGCCCTAAAATAATAGAAAACTAGTCCCCCACCCTTATTGGCCCAATAAATGCAAGGCCAAGATACTAATATATTGTTGGACATGTAGTGGTAATAGGGGTAGCCTCAATGGATCTCACCAATCTAACATCCTAGTTTGTCACTTGTGTCAGGTGCATGTGCATCTCCAAGATAAGTCACCCATCTTTGGGCCTGTAATTTGATATAAGTTTTGGCACTCTTCAACAACAACGTTCTCTTCCTATGACAAGAACCCTGAGAATTGTATAAATATCCTCAAATGTGATAGTTAAAACTCATCCTCATAACACCAACAAATCAGAAACATGTTGTGATCTGCATCCCAATAAGTCAAAAAATTGTATAGAGAAGGTAACTTGTAGGGGCAACTAGTCATGTGTCTAAGATAACCACCATATCCCTTCCCTCTCTAACACCCCTCTCTCTACTGGTGTTAATAATTATAGAACCCTGGGTAACCACTCTTACTCTCGGGCTATATTCATCTAACATAAGCCACTGTGCATCCAAAAACAAGGAAAAAATAACATATTAGAATATGATAAGTACATAGATAGGCTCACAAAAACAATATAAATACAATAAAAAACAATTCAAATTTCATACTTAGCTTCTAAATCACAAAATTCGTGATGGGTTACGAAACCTCCACTCTTAGCAGGGGTGTCAGTTGTGCAACCGCCACTCTGCTGAGTGGCAGTTTCACACCTATCGTAGTGGTTGCATGTTAACCACCACTAGTGTCATGGAGTGGAAGTTGCAAAAACCACCGTGATGGTCATGTTACCCTAAAAATAGGGTCGTGCCCTTACAAATTAAAAACTCACAAAAACATGCCTAAAAATAATCAAAATAGTCTCAAACAAATTACAAAATCTACAAAGATGCCCCCCTATGAACATTTTGAATATAAAATTACTAAAAACGTCCCCTCCTACAGCTAGTTTCAAGTAAGCATGACATTTTAGGGTAAAAAATAAATAAATGCTTTGTAACTTACATGTTCCTTGACCCTCTATTGCCACTGCCATCGGTTGCACTTCCATCATGATTGAATGCTCTTCGATTTGACTATACTCATGAGTGAAACAATCACTGGAAATCCAAGAGCTCCAAATTTAGCTAAGTGGGTATGCACAAATGATTTCTAAAAATAGTAAAAATTATATATATATATATATATATATATATATATATATATATATATATATATATATATATATATATATATATATATATATATAGCTCATATTTGGTTTTCTAATGTTTGTCTTTGAGTGAGTGTATGCATGGTTGGCATGCTGGAGCAGTATATTTCTCATCCCTATGGATATGGTAAGTAGTCTTGTCTTTTCATTTCAAAATATTTTGCTAATTTTTGTCTTATAGTTTGCACTCGATTCTTATTTCTCTTTTGTAGGTAGTGGGAAGGCTGGACCGGATTAATTTCAATCACAATGATCGGGAAAGGTAAAATTTCTAACTCTCCCACTTGGGAGTGCGCATACTCAGAAATCACGTTTTACACCCATTCATGGCTAAAACACTCCTCCGACAGGGGCAATATGTATGCACCAAAAAATTACATGGTGCTACATTGAAGGACATGGTAAGTCTCCAATGATGAAAGAATTCTTTTCAAGAATAACGATGAGATCCAAATCCTCTCCCTTCACCTTTAATATGATTTGTTTATGAGTTGATTTATCCATTGTTTTCTAAGGTTGGAAGTTTGTTACAATCCTTGAAGACACTCTTTTTGTGCTTTGTTTGACTTGATTTTGGAACTTTAAGTTATGTAGTCGCCAGGTCTAGACCACAGATAACTACCGCGGTGGTTCGGTCACTACTCTACCCACGGTGTCACCTTTTAAAATAAAAATGTGTGTTTTGTAATGTGTGTCTCTAGTTCAGGAGTGATTTTCTCACCCGTTTTCTTGACCATTTCGCTTGGTTTTGGGCTTGTTGAAATCGTATTGATTTTCTCTTCCTAGTTTAATATGTTTAGTAGGTTGACTACCCCTTATCTGGATGTGTTGTCACTTCTTGTTGGACATGTGTTTCAAACTTCTTCTTCCCCATATTTTTATAAAATAACCACATTTCATTCAAATGTTGGGTTGGAGTTTTGATATTTGTTTTGCAAAGTTATGCTGCCAAAATCTTGCTAGGAATACACACAGAGAATCTAGTTCATTACCTGTGTTCTTTCCAATATTGTATTTTCAACCTAGTTTTCTTGTAACCATCCAGCTACAACCATCTTCTTGTTTTTTTGCTACCAGCCAACACTATGTCATACCTTGGATCAATTGGAAATCATCTCTGGAAAGGAAAAAGGAAGCTGAGGAGACACAACACAACAACACACCTGAATACTATCATAGATCAATAGTTACAGGTTACGGATGTTTGATTTATTCTTTAAAGCTATTTCAATTAATTATTATCGTTAAATTAGAAGAAATACTAATTGTTTTTAAATTGGTAGAATTTAGTACTTCTTCATTTCTGAGTATTGTTGTGTGCATGAACAAATCTTTCCATTGATATCTTCTTCCCTTCTTATCCCTGTGGATCTGCAAGGGAAAGAAGTTAGAGGAATATTTTGTGTTTGTGTTTCTTTGTCATTTCTTCATTGTTAATCATACTGTATAATTTATTTTTTATTTTATTGGGGAAAGTTTATGGGTAAAAGAAGAAATTAGCTTCTGAGAAGATTTCTTTCTTTCCCGTGAACTTGAGGTAGAAGTAGTTAGAAGAAGCTTTACATTTTAAAATAATAACTTTAGAGTACATCTTATATTTAAATTAGATCTAGCTTTCACAATCCTGCAACAGAGGAATAGCCACATCCTAATTATTCCCTATTTTTAATTTATTTTAATTTAGAAAGTAGGTTTATTTCATTTAGATTAGTTTTTTTATTTGTGTATACAAAGTATTTATTTTATTTAATTTTTCAAAACCAAAAACACAAAAAAGAAAGATTAGGAAGTTTAATTTGGTTTTATTCATTTATTTTATTTTAAAAGCTTTGATCCAAAAACACAAAAATAATTAGTTAATTTATTTTGTTTTTTCTTTAATTAAATATTGGCAAATTAAATTTAATTAGATTAAAGGGGAAAACTATCATAATTTTATTTAATTTAGATTCATTTTTTTTGTTTATTTAAATATAGGAATTAAATGTAGATTATAATTAGAATGAACACAATCCCTATTTCCTTAGCGGTCCTAGGCTACTTGCACTTAGCCCTCAGTTCCCTTTGGTTATTAGTTTTTTTATTTCCATCCTTCCTGCATCGATTTGATGCCCCATATGACCATTCTGGGTCCACCTCAACCTCACCATAAGAATCTTTGACTCAATCATAAACCAACCCAACATTGACAGACGTCAAGGATACATTGACCTAGGTTTATGTCAACTAGTCTTTAGAGCAACTCATGTGCCACCCAAAATCATTGGCCTAACTTAACGCCCTCAATGAAAAAGTAGAAATCATAGAATAATATTGGGTCCAATCAAGCCGTGATAGGGTTAGACCACACAACCCTTAGTTTTTCCTTTATACATCCCCTCTCATTCTTACATGACCCTCTTTAGAGAGGAATATTTAGAGGAAAAAGGACAGATTCCCCTCATATCCGTCAATTGAGATCGAGCTACAATCGGTTCTACTTATATAGATCGAGACCTATAGAACAATGATCATTCTCGACCATAGTATCACTCACATAGGTTAGATGGGCATTTATAGCTCTCATCGATAATATCCCCAATTTTCAATTTGAGCATATACATTTTCCTTGATCATCGATCACATTTTTACCATTATTCCCACCTATCCCATTTATTCTATATTTATTCATCCCATACCCATCCTATCTATCACATTCCAGCTATCTCAACATGACCTCAAGAAGTTGAGTGCATCAGAAATCACGTGTTGATTTTTCAAGTGTATAGCATCCTTTTCCTTTTCTTATTTTTTTCTTTATTTAATTTTTGCTTCTCAAATAGCGCCTTAGTGAGGTTTTCACTTTGAGACATTATATTTTTTTTTTTATTTTTTTTTTAATTTTTTTCTTTTTGGACTAGAGTACTCGATTTCTTTTCCAAAATAAGTTTATAGCGTCAAGGTTTATATTAAAACCCTTCTTGTGATCTCATAGGGTAATAGGGACCCGAGTCCTGAGAAAAATATTTGATGACTTGTTATTCTGAAATAGGTCCATAGATATGTGATTTTGTTGGTCCTAATGGATAAGATTAGGATACACGATGTCAAATTAAAGGGTGCAGATAAAAAAAAATTTCAATGAACAAATTGGTTTTGGCTAGGTCTTTGAATAGGGCTATGTGTGGAACCCATCTCAACATCGGAGTTAGAATCCTCCTCACTAGTCATTATATCAAACATTAGCATATTATTTTCAAAAAATTAAAAACATAGACCATGATGATATAGATTTTCTTCATAAAACACTAGTTTGAGAGGACATTGTTCTTGTGCACAAGGTCCTTTACATTTCCATTGCATATTTTTAATCATTTTATGGACCTTGTTGTAGTCATAATATTCATAGCAATCAGCCATCTGATCCTTGCATAACCAAGATCCGTTAAAGCCATGAATGTGTTCATTCTCTAAGTAGTCATACTATTTCCATAGAGTATTTCCAAGGTGGTAGATGGGATCTTCTTTTAGATGGCGAGTGTAAGGTTTTACATAACTTCATAGAGATAGTGGAATCTTACTAATAAGAAAATAATTTTCAAAACCATATTCACCCATACCTTTATGAGATATTTTTAGTTTGGGTGGTGGATTGGACGTAAAAGGTTGTAATTAGAAGAGTGTATCAGGATCTATGTGGTTATCAACACTAACAAGGATGACATGAGGTGTGGCTAATTTTTTAGTGGAAGGGAAGTATTTTGCATGGTTATACTTTTCCTCCAAGAGCTTGCAATATTCGAATGGTTTGGCATTTTTCAGCAAGCTAAAATATTTTTCATTATGTAGGAATTTCATACATTGGTGAAAGGTGGAAGGAACTAATTATATGGCATGTATCCATGGATGTCCTAGGAGAATATTGTATGAGGTCTCAACATTGACAACATGGAAAAGATGTTATAGCATGCGTGGGTCAATTTATTTAGGTAAGGTGATTTTTCCAGAAGATTTCCATTCACTGTCATCATAACCACGAATAGTTATAACATTGGCTCCCAAAATATCTTCGGTATGACCAAGGAATCTTAGCATATTCATACAGTATATATTTAAGGCATCCCCATTGTCTATGAGAACTATTTTAATCTTATGATTGGTTAGATAAGCTTCAATGTACAAATATTTTTTGTTTTGAAGGTTAGTATTTAAGAGGTCCTAGGAACCAAATGACAATATAGGATTGTTTGGCAAAATATTGGCAATGATATATTGATATTGTTGTGTATTGATGTCCTTGAGAACACGTGCTTCATGAATCACATGAATGAGTATGTCCCTAAAGTGTGGGTGACATATCAAGTAAATCCATGAGGGAAATATGTGCAAGCATTGTCTTTAACTTCCTTATAAGGTCATAAGCACCAAATGTTGAATCTTTAGCATTAGATGTCTATTTTGGATTGATTGTAATTGTAGGATTAGTGTACACTTGAGGTATGGATGAGGTGGATGGTTTCTTAGTTGTTGGCACCCAAACCATATTTTTTCATGTGGCCATTGCATAGTTAGGAGCTTGAAACTTGATTGTGGCGATAGAGTTAGGTATTTATTTGATAAATGAAATGATTAAATTAAATTCAACATTTTTTGAAGACTTGCCTTTTTCAAGAGATTTACCATTTTTACTATGTTTTGGGAAAGGATTTTGAAACACCTTTAAATTATCATTTTGTGTTTTATTACATGATGGATATTAAATTGTAATATCGCCGCTATCGATGAGATACTGGATATAATGGTTAAGTCTCATGAAATGATCTGTAGTACAGTCGTCGATGTGATGGTAATCACAGTATTTATTTGATTTGTACAAAGATAGTTTTGGTTTCCCTTTTTCAAAGGTCTTGTGATGGGGTAAGTAACCATGTTGGCACTTCCATTTGACGTAGTATGGCTGAAATACTTTATCTCAAAGGTGTGAATTATCTTCATTTATAATCATGGGGAGTAGGTTCTTTACTTGGAACAATGATGTTTTGTTTTTATTTATTTTTCTTCATTTGATGACCTTCGAAACATTATGTACATTATGGTTGTCAATAAATCCATCATTAACAACGTTATGGTTCTGATTGATAAACTTGGATTTTTCTTGAGAATGATTATTTTTGTTGTTTGTTTGGTCCTTGGAAGAATTTTTGATATCCCTTTTGCGATGAGATATTTTTCATTTTAATTCCCCTTCTCAATGAATTCCTCAAAGTTAGTGAGACAATGAATCTACATTTGAAAGTATTGTTTGTTATTAAGGTTAAGAATGAAAATGCTAACTAGTTGTTTCTTTAGAATAGAGCATGGGAATCGACTTGCAATTCCTTGCCATCATTGTAAGAATTGGGAAAGGTTTCATTTGTCCTTTGTTTGGTATTACAAAGGTCCATCATTGTAATCTAAAAGTCTAAATTGAAAGGTAAATGTTTAACAAAGTTCTCTGATAGGTTTACGAAAGTGGCAATTGATCCATTTGGAAGGTGAAGGAATCAGTATAAGTCTTGTCTGCTCAAGCTCTTTGAGAATAATCACAAGAGATATAAATCATTATAAGCCACTTCTTGTTATGCCATAAAGAATTATTTGATGTGTTCTCGTGGATCATTCTTTCCCTTATATTTAACAAATTTGGGCATCTTGAAATATTTTAGGAAAGGTATACTTAACATTTCCCTATTGAATGGATAAGGACATAGATCCTAAAAATTAAATTTATTTGTTTGTTTCTTGAGCCCCATGAGATTTTATTTCATACTTTTCCATTCTTGTGTGAATGGAGAGTTATCTTGGGGAATATTCATGGTGACATCAGTTTCATGCATTGATTTGTGTTGTTCCCTTATTTTAGTATTTGTTTTGTTTTTAAGTTGGCATTGTAATTCTTTGATTTTAGAAAATAATTCTTCTTTTGATGATTCTAATGTGGTAGTTATTTTAGTTTTTTTCCTACTAGACTCAGGTTTTTTGATTAATTATTTTAAATGTTCATGCCCAAATTCAAAGGGTATTTTTTCTCTTGTTTAAAAAGGTGAAGCAAGTATTGATTTTTTATTTTGCATGATAACATTATCAGTGGTTTCCTTCTCACTTGTTGATAGTTTTGGTTGTTCTGTAAAATTTTTCATCAAAATTTCAATGACCAAAAGTATTGAATCATTCAAAATCATCAGGGACATAGATACCTTTACTACGTTAAACACCATCATGTTATAGATCATGTTCAACTTTTTAGGATGTAATAAAAATTTAAGTATGAGATTTGAGATGTGATTTGATCAAATTACATTGAATAGACTTGATACGTGAACAAATTGAATGTTCAACATACAAAGTGTAGATATCATATTGATGTGATTGATATGTGAATAACATGAATATTTAAGGTATAAGACTTAGATAGGACTCTTGATTTGATTACATATGATGTGCCTGGAATTGAATAAAGTGAATATCCAATGTTTAGGATGCGTGATATAACTTAATTAGATATGATTTTTCTTTACACTTTGAAAAATTAAATGAAAAATTAGAAGACGTAAGTGATGTGAATTATTGATAAAAAATGTGACAAAGTGAATTTCTAAATATGAGATGTGGGAATTCATTAAGCATGATAAAGTGAGAATCAAAATATAATGAGGAAATGATTTGTCTTAAAATTTGGACAAATTGAATGTCAAAGTAAAGGGCTTAGGAAGGAAATGATTTGTAATGAATGACAAACTAAAACTTAAAGTAGATGACTTAGATAATAATTGGTGTGCTTAAACTTTGACAAAGTGAATGTCAAAATGTAATATGTGGAGATAGAATGGATTGATGAAATGTTGAAAAAGTAAATGTCAATGTAGGAGATGTGATGAAATAAATTTATTCACTTATATTTTGACAAAGTGAATGTCAAAATATAAGATATATGGATGGATTTATTTCATATTAAAAGAGTTAATGTTAAGATAAGAAGTTTGGAGATGAAAAATTAGTCACTCAAATTTCAACAAAGTGAATGTTGAAATAGGAACAATAGATATGAAAAGATATTTCTCAAAATTTAACAAATTGAATGTTAAAATAGGAGTCTTAATCATTAAAATGAAGTACTCACATTTGAACAAATTGAATGTTGAAGTAAGAGGCTTAGAAATGAAAGAGTTTCTCTCAAATTTCAACAAAGTGAATGTTGAAATGAGAGACTCAGAAAAAGAAAATAAGTGCTTATATCTTGACAAAGTGAATGTCAAAAGATAAGACTTAAGTAAATGCAAAAGATTACAAATTGGTGATTGAATTATGATTGTACTTAATCCTTGATTTAGTGAATATCAAAGGAAAAAACTTGGAATGAAATGGATTTACTTAAATCAGGATATGGGTATAAAAAATTTAAGGCTTAGACGTGAGAAATATTGAATGATGTGCTTAAAATTTGGAAAGTGAAGCCAAAGAGTAAGTCTAGACGTGATATGGATGAAAGGATGTGCTTAAGCTTTGGAAAGGGGATCCAAAGAGTAATACTTAGATTTGAGAGATTTAATTTGGAATGTGTATCCAAAAATAATGGGTTTGTGAAGTTTCAGAAGAGATTTGATTTGGATGAAAAGGGAATAAGATATGATTTCAACAAAAAAAGGTGGAATAGAAAGTAGACTGACTTGAGAAAATTAGGTCAAGAATAATGATGATAAGGAGGTTTTGTCAAGTAACTTGGCTCAGTTGGTCAAGATTCCTAGATATGGTTCTCTCCCTAAATACAAAATACATATCCAAATGAGTGTGGTACACTATTTATATTCACCATATTTACTTTACCCCCTTTCTTAACGAAGCTATATTTTACTTTTCTCAATCAATAAAACCAGGGTTATCACTATAGATAACATTGGCTTTGATTCTCACAAGATGTGCTAGTCAAGTAGGTGGGGGTCCCATTTTATTGACTAGTCCCCTCAAGGTGCCAACTACTTTGGGGTTCTTGTGGTACTCCTCACAATGATTTTCTAGCCCCTGGCCATGCACTTTCCATAGTTATAGCATATTGGGGAATAAACACTTCTCCAAAAATTTAATTAAAAAGTGTTTTATAAAACTTAATAAAAATATGTTATAAATTTTTGTTTTCACAATCAAGGAAAACTAGAGTTAGTAGTTTGGTTGAATTTTTAAAGGTAATGTTCATAATATATGGTCCTACAATCAACAAGTTAGTTGTTTTTCCTACAATAAAATCACAAAAGGCAAACTCATTGTTTCTGGTTTTCAAGATCACCCACAAGGGTGTGAGAAAAGAACGTGTGTGAAGAGCTTATCTAGAATATATTAAATGATAACTAATATCAAAATAAACACTTAAATTGATTAGTTATGAAAACCTACAAGAAAAGGATTAAAAGAAAAAGCTAAAACATATCTTAGGACAGATTTAACATCCTAGAAAAATGAATAAATCAGGAAAAACACTATGACCAGACGCTAGTGTGTGTAATAAGGTGCATTATCATGATAGGCTATGCTAGCACGTACAAGTGAACATACTTACATAATAAAGGATTTTTTCAAATAGAGAGTATAAAAATATTTTCATGCTAGAGTGTATACTAATACGCTATCTCATGCAAGGAACATGGAAGGAAAATGCTAACGCATAAAGCGCTACGATAGCACGTGAAGTGCTATCATAGCGCACTTCATGGGTGACACTAGCACGTACAGTGACATGCTAGCACAAGTTTCCTATAGGTGCTCAAAATTTCATGGACAGTATGGGATTTTGATTATTTTTCTCAATTATCTCCTTCAAACACTCAAATTTGGAAATTTGGTGTGAAATAAAACAAATAACACACAAATGAAGTCAGTTTAAGAAATGATCTAAAAATAATAAATCAATCCATGGGAGTCCCACTCAATGTGTCAAATTGTGTTCAAGGAAAAACTTAAAGTAAATTAAGAAGTAAACAAATATAAAATGCAAACCTTTCCTTAGAGTCTTTGTTGTCCAAAATAACCACCCTGGTTATTTAGACAACTTACAATTCCACTCTATCTTTGACATCAAGATTATACGTTGTGTGTACTCATGATTTTATACCTTGGCACATTTTACTGGTTGTAATTCTTCACGTGTGGCATCGCACACCCTTCATGTTTCTTCTTTTTGATTTTCCTTCTCCTCGCTTCCTTCCACGCGCTTCCATATTTATTCTTAATTCTTGTATCCCCTTCCATTTCCCCTTTGTGTGAATTCCCTTATTTTCTGACTCCCACGCACCTCTTCGTGAGCATCATTCCTATTCCACTTTCTACCTTTGCACACTTTCCTTTTCTAATTACTTCTGCACATCCTTGTATCTCACGCTTCCCTTTCTTCATATGTTTACATACCTTTGCATATATGCACCTCTTTCTCTTACGAGTGCATTAAGTGAAATCCTCTGTGCCACTCATTGAGTGCCACATGTCAACTTTTCAAATAAATTGCACAACACGTAACCTATTAGAACATGTTAGCTACGCATCAGATCCTTACATCAAATGAATGCATGACACATGGTAGAAAAGAAAAAATAAAAAATACAATCAGCTGAATCCTTCAACCAACCAAGTTATGCCATGTTTCTTATGTGTTCAACTTACACTATGAACTTCGAATCATCATTACTTTTGCTAGAGAGCTCAGATTCATGTGCTCTTTGTCTTGTTAGAAATTTTTTGACATGAAATACACATTGGGATTTTCAAAATCTGATTTTGGGTGAGATTTGGTAGGTTAAATAGGGAAATGTGACTCATACCATTAATGCAAAGATTCAGTTCACTTAACCACCCAAATTTGATTAGATCTTGTCTCCTTCCTTCTTGCACAAGATGAGTTGACATGGGGAGGTGGATCTAATGGTACTATAGGAACATTTACATGCATTTATTACTAGTTATTGGTGGTTGGATTTGAAAATAAGAGTTTCCCTCTCTTTCCCTCCTCTTCTCTTCCCTTTCTTATATATATTCATGAACATTGCTCATTGTAAGAGGTTAGACCCTCGTGGTTTGCTAAGTTCATTGTTCATAGCATTATTCCTTGGCGTTTTTACTTATAGGCCTCATAGATGGCTCATTGCATGTGGATACCTACTTCTTTCACCATTGTAATCAAATGTGCATAATTTGGAAGTAATAAAGTCTTATTTTGTGGTTATTCTCTACCCTAGTTCATATTTTACTGCATCTTCTTTCCTTTCCCTAGAATTGTTTGTTTAATGTGGATACTTTATATTCCTTGCATGTTCCTTTTTTTTGTACTCCATAAAAATGAGTGTGTGAGTGTTGTTTCAGATGGTGGCACATTCTTCTACCCTTTTTATGTGTATTTTCCCTTGTTTTCACTTAGCTGAGAGTGTTCATCCCCTTCTTTCTGGTGTTATCACCTCCCCTTAGTTTAGGTTTCCCTTTCATGCATCTCCTTCTCACCTTGGTCCCTTGGAATATTAGATTAGTGTTATGTAGCTGAATTTCCCTTCTTAGGAGTAGTTGTAATATTAGAAATAGGTAGAGGAAGCAAAAATTCTTTAGATGTCTATATCAAGTGCAAGTGCCACAACTTAGAGACAGTCCCATGTTACCTCAAAGATCCATTCATCCTAATCTAGATCAAGTGAAATTTTGAGCTCCAATAGTTTATGTCATCTCATGTGGGACAAGTTTTAAGATCTATATATCTTTAAATTAGAAATTTTGATGTTTTCTTGTTGATATCCATCCTTTAGAGGCTTGTTTTAACACATTTGGTGACTTCCAACTTTGAGCTCTACTATTTTATGTAGTTATAGTGCATATTTCATGAGAACGATACACACCAAACAAAGAATTACAGTTGAAGAAACTTTCAAATATCTTCAGTATTCTCCCAAAAGAAGAAGTAGCAAAACCTCCACATGCATATCTCCATCTTCCATGCTCATGGCGTAATAAAATCATCCTCTTAGAAGACCTTTTGCCCACTCTACCAGGGTATTCAAACCCTTTCAAGCCATGGCATAGAGAGATATACCATTTATCAACTTTAATGGTGGAAGTCCTTTGGCTCTTCCTACACAACATGATATACCAGTAGCTATACTCAAGAGTATACCATTTTTTACTAGTAAGAATAAAGTTACCCTTGTTGAGCACATTTAATATATTACAAATATATGCTTTGTTCACCTAATTACAGAAGATGATGTAGCTGTGAGGTTGTTTTCTTCTTCACTCAAAGGAAAATCACTTAAATGGTACAGAAGTTTGAGACCTACCTCTATTAATAATTGGGATGGACTCGGGAATACACTTTGCAATCAATTTCAGGAGGAAACTGGTAACATATCCTTGTTAGAATAACTCACAATGATCAAAAGAGCTCCAAATAATCTCATGACTGATTTCCACTTCAAATTCTAGAACACATGGGACATAATTTCATCCCTCTTAATACCATCCCCTCAAGGTACCTTCCTTTACTTCTTAATAGCTCTAAATTCTGACATTGTAGTCATGATACAGTCTATGGGTGTTGTGCAGCTTCCTGATGCCTATCTTATAGCCATTGGGGTATAAAATTGTTTTATCCAAGCTTTCAAAATAGCATCTAGACTACCCATGCCCTTGTTTCCTAAATTTCCTCAAATGCCTCATCCTGTAATTTCTCCCATTCTTGAGAAAATTTCCCAACCCATTTCCTCCACATCCTACTATCCACAGCAGCAAAAGGAAGATGAAGAAATGAAAACCTTGATCGTAAATTTGTATAATAAAGTCATATATTTAGAAAATAAGCACGCACAAGCCTTCATAAACAATTCCAATTAAGGATTTAATCAAATCCATCTGCCCTTTAGAAATCGATATCTAAATAAAAGATATGGGAAAAACCAACTAAATGATAGATGGCATGCCCATGCACACCTTTCTCTTCAGAAATTTTCTCCTGTGTAACCCCTTCTGACACTCAGTGTAAGAAAAGAACTAGTTCTAGTATAGAATAGCATGGTCTAAGAGACATAATGGTGATTTCCTTGCAATTTGTCTCACAATTAGTATAGCTACGTAAATTTCTTGTGTGCATAAGCCTTTATGATTCAAAAAATTTCAAGTTATGAGTCTTCTACTAGTGCGCGCGAACCTAAAAATGAAGAAGTGCCAGAAATTATTTCTAAGAACAACCTTATGTTATTTGTGGATGAGGACTTATATACAATAAACCAAGCTATGGATAGTTTGATTAGGCCACACACACATGTTTTTGACAACACAAGGTATAAGAAAAGAATGTTGGAAGCCAACACACAGCCATTGTCTCTTACCATCTATATTTTATCAGCAAATGTAAAGAGATACAACTCATCTACCTAAAATTTCTTGTGTGCAAGATTCCATGTGCAAGGATCCGCACAACATTCTAATAGATATTGTGTGTGCTCCTCCTTTGGTAGGTCAATCCTTTACACAATCTAGGGCCCTTCTTCTAGCAATAGAGCAATCAAGAAAAGATAGGTGTGTGCCTCAAATGCACAAGTCCATGGGCCTTCCTTTCAACATTGTGGACCAGATGAAGAATAGAAATGCAAATGTAATAATTTGAAATGCCCTAGCCATTCCATATCAGTGCGAGCTATTGCATGAAGATATGATAGAGCTCTCACACATTGATCTAGTAATCCAAATACCTCAAGATGATGTCAAATTATGTCAAGAAGAGGAGAACTACATAATAAAATTTGTCAAAACCATTCACTTTTATATTTCCTTGATAGTATGAAAACATCTTGTTTATAATTGTATGATTGATTCGAGGGCTAGTATTTATGTCATGCCTAAGAAAATTGGTGATTTTTGAGGTCTCAAATACATCCTATATCCAAAGGAGTCCTATAACTTTATATTGCAACTATCAACATCTTAGGAGTCATCAGGGATCTTGAGTTAACCCTCCATGCATGTCTAATTCTAACAATAACTAATATGTGTTAACCATTCACGTACCTCATTTTTTTACCATTTACCTATCAAGATATTTTACTACCAAGGTAGGTGGTTAATTGTTATCTGATTGGTATCAAATGTTACTAAGAACAAGGTATGGTACCAAGTTTACCATATGGGCTGAGCCTATAATTTCCTATCGTGTTGAGTCATATGACCCATCCCCTCTCCAAGATAATTTCCTCATATATGAAGGACAAGAAAAAGATTTATTTTCAGAAGAGAAACTCATTCCTCCTCCCATACCTTATCTATTATTAGATGAATGGGCCAAAGAGCATTATGATTTTGATCCTTATGATATAACTATTGAAACTTGTCTTGGTACTTATTGCACCCTTGAATAAGAAATTGTGTTTCTTGATGTGCTCAAGTAGAGTGATGAAAATTTTAGACTATGGAAAATTTATTTTGATGGATCCAGAAGTAAAAATGGCAAGGGATCATGTGTTGTTCTCATCTCTCCTAAGGGTGAGAAATTCTTCTTCATGCACAGGCTGCAATTCACATGCTTTAACAATGTAGCAGAATATGAAATGTTGGCACATGGTCTTATTATTGATGAGAAGAGACAAATCAAGGCACTTTAGGGACACTAAATTGGTCATCCACTAGGTTACAAACAAGTACACAACAAATAATAATCTTTTGAAAGCTTATAAGATTATTTTGAGAGCTTTGAAGCTCTTAATTTGTAGGTGGTGCCAAGAAAATTAAAAGAAGAAGTATATCATATGGCAGCCCTTGACTCAAAATTATCACCAGCTGAGGATTTTTTCCAAGATAATGTGTAACACATCAAAATGGTGGTAAGGACGTCCATTCTAGAAAATGAAACCAAATGACAAGTGTTTAAAAATGACGCACAAATTGTTTAGTTCATCTAGAATGAAGTTGAGTTCTCTTCAAACATGTGACCTGACTTGCATGATAGTTATGGTGACCAAGTGATTCAATTAAAGAAAAAAAAAATTCCTAAATGGTTGGTCACCTTAGAGAACATATTTATCCTTGATGATGAATCCAAGGGTGAAGAAAAAACATGTGCGCAGTGCAAGAAGACTACACTCCAGTCATTATTGTGCATGGAAAAGAGTTTATGTTTGGAAAATACTATGTGTAAAATGAAAAGTAGGCCTTCATCACTCTATGTCATAAATTCAGTGACATATTTTCATGGGAGTATAAATACCTCAAAGGATTTGATACATGTGTTTCTAAACACTCCATTGATCTTGATCAAACTATCAAGCCCATTAGACAAAAGCAAAGGCCAATCAATCCTAAGATAGAACCCCTTATGAGGAAGGATTTATCCAAACTCATTGAGGTAAAGATAATTTTTCCCATCAAATACTCTACTTGGGTGGCGAATCCTGTTCCTATGCACAAGAAGAATGGTGAAATCAGACTTTTTGTTAATTTTAGATATTTAAACAAGGAATATCTAAAGGATATATATCATTTTCTTTCTATGGATTAGATTTTGCATACTGTGGCTGGTGCGTAAAGGTTTTCCATGCTAGATGGGTATTTTGGCTTCAATCAGATCATGGTCAAGGAAGAGGATCAGTTCAAAACAACATTTACAACCAAATGGGGAACATATGCATATCATAAAATGCCTTTTTTGTCAAATACATGTGCAACATTTCAAATATCTATGGACATTTACTTTAAAGGACATATCAATGAGTTCATCCTAGTTTACTTGGATGACATAACTCTCTTCTCAAAGAAGAGAGCAAATCACATGATGCATCTAGAGAAATTATTTGAGAGATGTAGAGATTTTGGGGTATCTCTTAACCCCAAGAAATAGAAATTTTTTGTTGCAAAAGGAAATATTCTAGGCCCTATGGTCTCAAATGATGGCATTTCCATTGATCCTGAACATGTTTCTACCATCCTTTCCCTCTCTTTTTCAATGCATAAGAAGGCCTTGCAATCATTCCTGGGAAAAATCAATTTTGTTAGGATATTTATTCCTAAATTTGCATGCCTAGTTAGGTCCATCACCCTCATGCTCAAGAAAGACATGATCTTCAAGTGGATAGAAGAAGCAAAAGAAATATTCAACAAAATCAAGTAAGAAATTTCTTATGCACCAACACTCATCAATCCAAATTACTCAAAGGATTTCATCCATTATGCTTATGGAGTTGATGTTAGTGTTGTTGTTCTCTTGACTCAAGAAAATGAACAAGGGATTAGATTAACTAGTGGATTTCTTCAATCAAACACTGAAGGATTACGAATTGAAATATATTCACATGGAGAAATAGGTCTTTTCCATCAGACACACTCTCAAGAAATTCAAAAGCATGCTCGCCACAAATCCTGTCAGGGTGCTAGTTTCACACTCTGGTGTGAGATAATTCATCATGGGATCATAAATCAGTGAGAAAAGAGCTAGATGGGTGACCAAAATGATGGAATATGACATGAAAATCAAATCCTCAAAGCTTTTTAGAGGCAATTCGCTCTACAAGAAACTTGTTGAAGATGCACAAAAAAATCAAGAGACTTCATTATTCTTGGATGAGGAGTTCCCGTAGAGTGAAGTTGAAAAAAAATTTGACCCTACCATATGCATCTGGATGAAATTCATGATGACCTTACTTTCTTCTAGCACAAACCCTCTTGGTCTAAGAAAATCACAGAGAATACATTTGAGAATACAATCTATTCCATGTGTTGATTGATGGTTTTCTCATCAAAAGTAACATTGATGGTGTGTTGTTGAGATGTATTGATGGCACGCAGGTAAAAAATGTTAGCAACATTTCACGAGGGATTATCTAGTGGACACTTCTCTACCAAAGAAATAGTAATGAAGATAATCAAGGTAGGATACTTTTGGCCTACCTTGTTCACTGATATGCACAAGTGGATCGTGAAATGCAAAGAATGCACCTTCTTTGTTGGAAATAATAAACTAGTTGCACTTCCCCTCCACCCAATATAGGAAAATTAGAATTTTGTGTAATGGGGTTTGGACTTCATTGGCATGATTAACCCTCTCTTAAGGGTTATTTGCAAGTGAGTGTTAATAGCTACAGTTTACTTCACCAAATGGACAGAAGTTGTCATGCTCAAGGAATCAACTGAGTCAATCATCCTTGAATTTCTTGAGGATATTGTAACAAGGTTTGGTGTTCCTCATACTCTTATCTATCATAATGTAAAATCCTTCCTTGGTATAATAATTTTTGATTATTCTCTTAGCCTTGGTATCCATATGAAGACTTCTTCCAACTACTACCCTTGGGGAAATGGCTTGGCCGAGTCTACTAACAAAAACCTAATCAAACTCACTAAGTGAATAATGAATATCAACTAGAGATAGTGGCATGTAACGGTCCCACAAGTACTCTAAGAAGACAGAATCATGGTGAAGAAGGTGTAGACACAAAATCACACACTTTAGGCATTATTTAGTCATAGTCTCATACTACTATGTATATGGTTTTCGAGTGAAAAGAGTGATAATTAACCCATGTCCTTTGATCATTTTACTATGTTTTTTGTCATCACTGCTAACCTTCATTTCATAATTACCCATTTTTTTGTCATTTTGCATCATTCTACCTCTAACTGGGGTGTTCGGCCTCATACTAGGGCACCCTAGGTGCCCTGGTCCCATTTGGGATGTCGTGATCCTTTTTACACTTTCCCGCCACTTTTTGGGTGCTTTCTAGCCATTTGATCTTTCTATATTTTTAGTGGTCAGACTTTTCAGGGTTAATTATGAAATTAGAACAAGAGAACCATATAAATATAGAGTTATGAGACCACAATGAGGGACCACACACTAAGAACTACTATCATCACCTAAATTTGCATCCATCAAAGGCTCCATTTGCATCTATCTAGCTCCATCACAAGGCACAAGGCTGGTTCATCTGCATCACACTTCATAAGAGGGAATTTTATTCTATTTCATCCACCATTTTATTATATTTCTACACTTAGTTATTGCTTACTACTTTCACATATGACAAGTGGTACAAGAGTACCTAGGGCATGATTACACACACACACACAGAAATACATTGGGTCTGAGATGTAGTGCAGCACTTAGTTAGTAAGTCCATCATTGTGGATGTTGAGGACAGTCTGACCCCTTCATATGCATATTTCTATTTTAGGGATTTGATGCTCATATTGGGGTTTTGCAAGTTATTCCTTATTGCAGGTATTGCATTGACATCTAATGTAGTTCAATAAAGTTAGTGCAATAAGAAGAGAACATAGGTGAATATCCAATGACACCTTAGAGGAGGGTTTTAAGATATTTCTGCATACTAGGGATCCCATATCTCATACCAGGGAACCCAAGGGTTCCCCTGTCCCTCTTGAGGAACCACAATCCATCCAAAGATCTTGGGTCTATGATTTCTCAGTATTCTGTGTGATTGTTTCCTCTACCTATTTTTCTAGTTCACACTATGACACAGTATGGCACCTTCTTCGAATCAGATAAGCTCTTCCTAACCTTCCTTGCACTTTAGGGTTTCATATTTTCATAGCCTATATTTCTTGGGTTTATTTATTTATTTAGCCATCATTTACTACTTTACATAGCATCTATTTAACCTATAATTGATGTTTTAATCTCCACACAATCATCCAAGATCTTATTGATAACATCAAGCTTATGTTTCTAGAGTCTACTGACACTCCACCTAACACTAACAAGGGTAAACTCAAACTATTTAATAACCAATCTCAACAATGTAACAAGAAAGTATATGTATCTTCAACTAATCATGCATATTACATAGTGTCTCCTCCCAATTCAGGGGCCCTTTACTTTTTAATTGCACATACTGATGTTTCACCACCATTCATCTCTTTTTCTAACCATGACTTCATGCAAATTTACATCTAATAACCTACATATCAAATCATCTATTGGATCTATCCCCATCAATAATACTAAGGTTGACCCATCTTCACCTATTAGTGCATGTTTTATTCCATTTCTTCATGCCTTCAGTTACCCTCAATCACAAATCAAAAATACCCCCAAAACAAATCATATCATGTCATCAAACTACATGTTATGGTTGGTCCTCTCACTCTTCTTGTCCCTTTCCTTGTTGATAAAGCATTCGATGGTTGTGACATGCTACTCGGGGTCAATTGGATTCATAGTTCTCAACCCATTATCTTTATGAATCATTTTCAACTCAAATTCATTCATAATAATCAGGTTACCTCTATTGAAGGCATACCCCCATCTATTCCATGGTCTTCATCTTCTTTAGCATCAATTCACACATCTTCCACTTCATCTATCACATCACAATCTGCGTTAATAAAAGCACAATCTACTCTTAGTTCATCTACTCATACACCTTCTATGTGACCTCACTGCTCTGTTAGTCCTACACATTGGCATAGGCCCATTCCTAGGACAGAAACTACATCTCGACGTACGTCACCACCTCGTTTCATTCCACATGGGTGTCCATCACCTCCACATTCAGCTTTATGTATATCTCAATCACCTACACATTTTATTGCACCTAGGCTATCATCATATATTCATCCATCGCATGAGCATAGGCTTAACTCACCCGCATAGTGTCTACCTACTATACCACTCTCACTAGCACATGGTCATACACTTTCATCTCCACAGTCGATGGATGAAGGACCCTCATCCTTCACTTTCATTAGATATTTCATTCACTCATAAACACTTGGGGGGCATAGCATTCACACAACTCCCCAACCTATCATCATTGAATACCACATCATAGTATCCTCTTCACATCTCGTAGTATTGACCATTACTTGATGACACACTATTGTGCTTCGTTTCACACTTGACTATTAAGGGGAAACTAAATGAACCTCACTGCATACACTTCCATTCACTCAAGGGGCATGCAGCTCTTTCCATACATATTGCATTCCATTCCATCCATCCACAACATGTTGCATATCTTGGTTTCTTTTACTCTTTCTTACATTTGCTTGTTCATGTTCACTTATAAACATGCTAGCCAGATCTCTTATATGTCATTATCTTTACTATACACAAATGCATGTTCATGTATTTCTCTAGTTATGATCACAGATATAGGTCTCCTACACGCAACATGGATGCTCACGTCCTACTACTCCTACAATGGTCATTGGGGGCATCCACATTTGTATCTTACAGGTGTTATTGTTTCGTTTTATACTCAACACTCTACATTACTTACTTATACACACTTTTGACAAATGGGTTATCTTTCTAACATGCTAACAGATGCTTCATGTGTGACATTTATTTGTATGATTATTTTCTTCCATGGCTATCTGTTTTGTTTATCTACTATTGTTTGTCTTTTTTTACTATTGTATGCAAGCTTCGTCACATGTTTGGTGTGCACACATGTTTGTTATATGAGGCCATTGCAGCCTTGATTATCTTGCAACATTATGAGTAATGTCCCATGTTTACAACCCACTTTGGCAATCTATGATTGTCTTCTTGTGTGTTTATTTGCTTTCTAGCTTCTACATTGTTTACGTAGCATAAACTTTTCTTTTGTAATGCATAGATGTTTTTACTAACACTTTTTTCCTAGCCACTTTTTTGTGTGTTCCTTTGTTTCTATCAAGCGCATTCCCTTCCCATTGAAGGACACATTATATGTATTCAATCCTCTTGTGGGGTTTCATTCTACTATCAGTGATGTTGCATGTGTCCCCAAACAAGGGAGCATTATTTGGGGTTTTACACACTATTCAACACTTTCTATTGGTATAGTTCAATTCAACTTCCATCCTTGACATTATGGGTTATATATCGAGTCGGTTCAGACCAGTCTATGAACCCCATACACAATGGATTTTACAGGACATGGTTATCCTTAGCATTCTTTGTAGTAGTTATAGGTTAGAGGATACAGCAAATTTCCTCTCTACACTACTTCAGTCAGTGGCATCAGATCACCCAAAAAACTGAGTAGTACAGAGATCTCTTCACACATCTTCAGGGAAGCAATTACAGGTTGGATAATAATGCATCTTTCTCCCTACACTTCTTTGGCTAGGGTGCCATGAGATCATCCAAAAAACACGTAGTACAAGATATCCTTTATTCACCCCTTTTCTCATCATGGATCAGGTGCACATGTTCCTTTTACATTTTTCATTTCCATCACATCATTTTTACTATATCCATGTGTCTTTATATGCATTTTTACACATATACATGTGTATTTGACTACTTGATCATCTTCTCCTTACAGGTTCATCCATATGAGAAGCAAGAAGTCAACAATGACAAAAAAATTGGCATCACACACCTCATACTAACATGTAGGTACATCACACACATCAGAAACTACACATGTGTTTCCACCCTAGGTCCACTCTCAATCACTTTTTCCTCTTTTACATATTTAGTCTCTAGGATCCATATTTTTTTCACTCCATGCTTTGTCTATTCCTTCAGCACAATTTTTATATCACTTTACATGGACATCGGGTACGTATCTCTATCTACTTTATGTTACCGAGCATTCCGCTCACCAATATAAAGTGACTAAAGATGGGGCCAATGTAGACACAAAATCATAGACTTTAGCCATTATTTAGTCTCAGTCTCATAATACTATTCAAATGATTTTTGAGTGAAGAGAGTGTTAATTAACCCATGTCCTTTGGCCATATTACTTTGTTTTTTTCATAACTGTTGACCTTCAGCACATATTTACCCAATCTATTTCTATTGTTTTGAATCATTCTACCTCTAGCTAGGGCACCCAACCCCGTACTGAAGCACCCCAAGCACCCTAGTCCCATTTGGGCCACCCTGAGCCTTTTTATACTTTCCTGCAACTTTTTGGACACTTTCTATCTATTTGAACTTTCTATCTTTTTAGTGGTTGGCCTTTTCGGGGTTAATTATGAAATTAGAAAAAGAGAACCATATAAAAATAAAGTTATGAGACCATAGTTAGGGACCAAGCACTAAGAATTACTATCATCACCTAAGGTTCCATCCATCGAAGGATCCATTTTCATCCATCTAACTTCATCAAAATGCACAAGGATGGTTCCTCTGAATCACACTGCATAGGAGGGAAGTTTATTCTATTCCATCCACCATTTTATTACATTTATACACAATTATTACTCTCTAATTTCATAAATTGAGACTAGAACAAGAGCACCTAGGGCATGATTGCACACACAAACATAGAACTACATCGGGTCTGAGATGTATTGCAGCGCTCAGTTAATAATTCCATCATTGTGGCAATTAAGGACAGTTTGACCCCTTCATATGCATCTTTCTTTTTTAGGGATTTAATGCTCATCTTGGGGTTTTGCAAGTGATTCCTTATTTTAGGTATTGTAACAATATATGATGTAGTTCAAAAACATTAGTGCGATAATAAGAGAACATGGGAGAACATTGTAGATATTGAAAAAATCACACATTTTGCTCTCACATGAATAATCGATTAAATATTACAATCCGCATACCAATTTACAATTAAGTCCTTCATTCAAGTGGTCAAGCTTATTTTTTACATCATTACAACTTCCCTAAACCTAATTCATTAATCCCATACCCCTTTAATTAATTAATTATATCACTCATCTCGAAGTTAATTAATTAATTGAATGGATAACTAAATTATTAAATCCACTCACCCACACACATCATTATGTGGACTCATCTACACTCACTAGTCATAACTAATTTCAAATAGGAAAGCTTCTAATAATACTACTCTAAACACCTCTAGCTTATCCCTATAACCACTTCTCAATCCTCACTAGTTAGGACTAGTTTAAATTTTGGCAACCTTCCAAATTATTCTTACTTTATCCTAATCATTCTTGCCCACTTCTAACTCCCACACTCGGCCTATCCAAGTCATCTACCTATGATTCCCTTAAATCCCCCACATCCAAGTTCAAAATGGAAGGTTTATCACCTCATATCACCCCTAACTCGAGTTAGCCTAAAGCGCCAGCAATTATTCTAGTCGTCGGCGATCTATATAAATAGGTTTTTGTGCCTTTTGTGGGGGATTTTTTTGGAAGGAATTCATGACCATTCGTGACCATCTTGACATTCTAGAGCACTATGAACTTTTTTCAGGAATCCAAGCAACGTTACCAGGATCTCATCAACACCATTTGGCATCTCACACATCCTTGCAAGCATTTTTGGAGTTGTTAGATAGATCTTGCATCATCTAGGGACATCCAAAACCAGTATTTCAACACCATTTATCATACAAAGGTTCATTTTTTTCATATGTCATTCTGTTTTCATCCTGAAATATTCTAATTAGGTCATTATTTACTTTCTTTGTATTTCAATAGATGATTGTTTCATCTTAAATGCTTAAATTATTTCATTTACTAGTGTATTAGTATTTCACATAATTTCCGATGATTAGCCTAATTGCCTATGATTCATGTGTTTTCTATCAAACATTAGTAATCAGATTTCATTAGGAATTGTTATTAGTTAATGCATGCTTTTGTGTTACTAATATGTGTGCCAAGATGGATTTTGTATATGGTCATATCATGTACTAGTCATCCCATTACCAATATTGATTCATTGCCAATTGTCTAACACCCCTTACATTGGGATTAGTATGATTTCTTACGTGATCTAGAAATGTGTTTAATTCATAGAGTACCCTTTCATGGGTTAGAAGAAATATTCGCATCCACCCAATGAAATTTTGAATCAACTAATGAATTTTGAGAGGCATATTACGAGGTCCAGAGGTAATATGACCTTTCATCATTTAATTACAATTATGAAGCAAGCTTAAGCATACCATAAGACACCCACATTACATCTATCTAACATTGAGAGCAACATTAGCCTTCCAAATACTGATTTTGATCTTTCACATCTATACGACACGGAAGAGGAGATCTTTGATTTCTTCGTAGAAGATTACATCTCTGAACCTAATTCCTAATTCACCAAAGATGATGATTTTTCTTGCTTTGTAGGACTCAAAACTTCTCATAAAACATTGACACTGAACTTAGATTCCAACTTAGGATTCTAACTTTTTATTTTACATTTCATTACTAGCAGATGATGTATGTATTAAGCTAAATAAGTGATAGACATAGTTGATCACATTTTTTCATCTATCGTATAGTTGCACTACATTTTCTCATCAATAAAGCTCAAGTGTTTCAAAAACATGTTTACGTCCATGTAAGGAAGTCCCTTGACTTCTGGGAACTGGAATATGTCCAGGCAACTTGCCCTACCCTATTTTACTAACTCCATTTTGTGTAATTGTGTTTTTATTATCACGGGCTTACTTGTAGGGAAAATAAGTCTAGTTCATTCTTCACAGAGCGCAAAACATTATACACCTCTCACACCTCACGAGCACCCTGGAAACCCTGTCATATTGAGGTTGAGTAAATTTTACCCCCTTGTAATATCAGACCTCATCCCTAAGGTAAATTTTTCCTCAACATATTGGCATGCCCAGGTGGGACCCTTGTCCCTTGTCTCTTTAATTCATTTCACTAATAAAATAGTATTTGTTATTTTAATCCAATGTCTAGTAATTTCTAGCAATTAAGCTAATCACTTGTGATTGGGCCAATCGCCAACGATAGGGTTGTGTTTTTTTTTTTTTTACATTGCTTCACAATCTTTTGTTTTATGTTCTTTGTTTTCTCTAATCTAGTTGGAGGGCACTATTTTTGAAAAATTCATCTTCTGGATTTACTGTCTCGCTCTCTTTAAAATTTCTATAAAAAAATAAAACAAATAGGAGCACTCTCATGATAGGTCCTAAAATATTTCCTTTTCTTTCAATTTTGCATATTTGTTTGATTGCTCTCATTGAAACTAAACATTTTGTTTTGGGTTTTTAAAATGAACTATTTCATACTTCTTGACCATCTAGTTTTAGTTAGGAAGAAAATTCATTTCCATTCACCTATCCTCCCCGAACACACATCCAAATCACTTCAAAATTAAAAAAACATTTAAAGAATGTTCCTACACAGGTGAAACTGATTGGGATTTCATCACTCTAATAGGGAAGGTGACTCGATATTTTGGCCGAGTATAATCTCCTGTCTATGTCGGTATATTTTAGACTTAGCACCCAACTCCCTTATCACAACGGGACTGTGAAGTGAGAGGGTAGGCCCCTGTATACACACACGTACCTATAGCAGTACAGATTTGGGCCTCACGTACCTTTGGGTATATCGAGGACTCCGCCCTTAAACACACCA
Source organism: Taxus chinensis (assembly GCA_019776745.2). Lineage (NCBI taxonomy): Eukaryota > Viridiplantae > Streptophyta > Pinopsida > Cupressales > Taxaceae > Taxus > Taxus chinensis. Next base: position 629,450,471 of record CM034149.1, read on the forward strand.
TAAACCAACCTTAGATTACCATTTCCTAGGACCCCCGTTAACCATCTTACACATTTCACTTTTTCATAGTTAATCAAGATAAATAGTAAACAACACATTTTTCTTGCATTTGCTTACTGATTGTAACTCAACCCAATTAGTTATTTTTCATTTTCTAGGTGTTTGTGTGTTTTTTTTTTATCATGGTACTTACTAGATAATAATATCTTGTAACCAAATTCCTGAAAATATGTCTATTCCATCGTCTAAATTTCAACAACATGTCCCATTTTACACTACAACACTTTCGACACCAAAACAACAACAAATCCCATATTATAAAACAACTACATCCAATCCCTTTTCTGATACCCAATAGACTTGGAATGAATCAGGGGCCGACTATAATGAAACAATAGGACAACAATTCTTTCATTCTCCACATCAATATCATGGTCAAATCTTTCATACATCTGGAACGACACGAAACAAACCACCTTTTTTATTCTAGTCCTCAACCATAAACATTTGAATTGCTTTTCTACAAAAGGGGAGACCCTGTCTTTCAATAAATACTAGAATTCAACAACCTATAGCCCTAAATGTCTTAAATAGCATGGAAAGAAATGTTCAGATGCAACCATTTACACCCCAACACACTTACATTCCTTCATTTTCCATTACATAACTCATTGATCAAAATAAACACCTCGTTGTCCAACATTTATACCCATACACTTCAAATCAACTTGAAACACCAAAAAATATTCAACCCGAGATATTTACCATTCATACTAACTTCTTTGAAACATCAAAAGAACAATCTTCCACCAGTCAAATCGAAGCATCTGAGGTCTCTTCAGCACCCATTTATGACCTCCACATGATTTCATCACAAAACACATCTACCCATCAGTATACATCCCCACCAAGCCCTTATACAGGTTCTACACCTTCCCTAAGTAATATCACTACTTCCTCATCCACTCCTCTGGCATCCTTATAGGTACAAACACCTCCACTGAGTTCTGTGGTATTTTCTATTGTTATATCCTCCCAATAGGTTACTAGTCCTAATCAAAACATCACCATGTCCATCCCTACAACTACACCACTAATAAATACTAGTGTCATTGCTAGCACCCACCCTATTTCACAATACATACCAAAACCTTCACAACCACTGATAGACATGCCGCAATCTACACCCCTATAAAACATCCCATAATACCGTACAGGCACCATCCTCTAGTACCTCTACTTTTTCCTTTCAGTAGTCACTCATGTATTCATAACCACTCACTCATACATCAATGCCATCACAGTACTAATACATACAAATCTCACACCATATAGCCTCCTAAACAAGGTTCTCTATCTCATCAAAACATCCCACAACAGAAAATTCCTTTATCATTAAAATATACCGAAACAAAATGTTCCTTATCAAGAGAATATACCATAGTAAAACATACCTCAATACAACATACATCAACAATATGTACCTCAAAAAAACATTCCGCAATACCACATCTTGCAACATCAATAGAACATTCCTCAAAAAAATGCTCCCCAACAAAATATTCCCTACTAGTAAGGTATTCCTCAACGGTATTAGACATACTCATAGCCCAACCAATTTTTATTCCAAACTGGCTCACCCTCACATAAAAAAACTCAACTTGATTCTCTCCAAGAATTTTTTAAACCACATGTCTAGTCTCGAAGATGCTTCGTCTTCATCCAAGAATTTACTCTCTTATGATCAAATATGCAATGATTCTATTCATCCTTTGGTACCATATAAACCATATCTACCTCACTGAGAACTTCCTAAGTTCATCAAATTTTACAGTAAGGAATATCCCAAACAACACATCCATCTGTGCCTTCTGTCACACCTATTATCTAATAACTCACAACCAAGACCTAATGCTGAGGACCTTTCCCATGTCCCTCGTCAGTCCACCTTAGATTGGTACAACAACATTCCACAACATTCCCTATTCTCCTTTACACAACTTTCCCATACTCTTCTTAGAACACTTTTCCATAAACATAGCACACAAAATCACTATCAATGACCTATATGCCATCAAAAAATTTGAAGATGAACTTATCGTTGAATTTTTCACCCATTGGAGAGGTGTCACCAATCAATTGTCCTTTAAATTACCACAAATAGAATTAATCAAGGTATTTTGTCCATGCATGTGCCTAAACATATTTCATCTACAGTACAAATCTAATCATTTCAAAAAAATTATGAGGCTTTCACCATGGCCCATAAATGGGAATTGCAAGCTTTAGAAGATGGACGAGTTAAGATTCGTCCTAAGAAACCAAAATTTGAATTCCCATCTAAACTCAACATCCACATAATGATAAGTCAAAAACATCTGCCAACATTGTCATAGTTAAATTCACTCCCAAGGAAAAACCTACTCCGCCGAGTGTCCTCATCAACAACGTAATTATACACCTATAGGAGAGACTTATAGCGTAGTTTTTGACAAAATACTTACTTCTAACATGATATCTCTCCCACCTATTCAACCCATTGACATATCAGTATCTAAACCCATTTGGTACCAAGATAACGACTATTGTAAATATCATAGGGTCAATGGACATGACATCGAAAGGTTTCGCACATTCCTCAATGTACTTCAATATTTGATCGACAAGGGTGAGCTCCACTTAGACAATCCAAATGCACCCCCAAATCAAAATCTTGACATATTTAAGTAACCTTTTCTGAATCACCCTTCATCTTCCAATCAACCAAAAATGAATGCTGTCCACACCATCAATACAATAACCAAAATAGAGCTTATCCTTCAATACATCCTTGTCACTTACTAAATCAAAACCTACGGAACCAACGCCAATAGCCAATGAGCCTAAAACTATGACCATTGAGTCTTCACCTATTGAGATGCATCACCAAAACCTATCCCTACACCTTGTCACTTACTGTGTCAAAACCCACAAAGTCAACACTAGAATCCAATGTCCAAAGTTATTGCACTTGAAAATATTACTAAAACTATTCCTACACCCTCGTCACATGCCATTACCAAATCTACACCCACATCCTCTATGTCTCCCAAAACTACACCTAAAACCACATCAGAAAAACAACCAAAAATACCTTCCACATTAGGAAAATATGACCTTTCTATAACATCCTCATCAACCACACCTAGCTCATCCAAAACCAAAAAGGGACCACATAAGCAAGGTATTGTTTAGGTTTTTAAAATCCCTCAATATATTTTTTCTAGATCAAGACCCTTTGTGCGGACCTCACTCCCTTATACCTGTTAATCAACCTATTATTACCAAGGATCAAAATCCCCCAATCAAACCCCTACACGCAAGTGGCCACCCATATCCTTGTCCTTTTTATCACACAGTCTGACTATTCACACCAACGATCACCCATACAAGCTTCCTCACCCTTTCCCATGTCATAAATCCATGACCAACTATCCTCACCTAGATTAAACAACCATACATCGGTACCTCTTCTGAGAGAGGTATAGACACATGTTACATTAATCTGAACTTTTCATACCAAAGACCACCCATGCAAGCTTCTCATCCACCACTCAATTAGTGACATCTAGAAATCCTCCACAACCAATAAATATGTGGAAACATGTGGCTAAACAACCCATCTTACCTCCTCTTGGTGAGAGGAATATAGAACAAATGTTTTTGTAACCTTATCACCATCCACATCCACACCAAAATAGTGCATGTACACCACCATCTTAGATGATATCCTTCAATGATCACTTATCTACATTACCACCTCCTAAACCTTCAGATCATCACGGATGGAAGCCTACTTGGTACAACTTCAATATATTTTGCGATTACCACAGAACATGTGGCCATTCCATAGAAAATTGTAGAGCCTTTCACTTGAAGGTATAGGAACTTGGAAGTCCACTCTTCCTTCCTTCTCAATCAAACACAACACCAACATCAACATCATCATCATCAAAACCTGAAGAATATATCCCTAAAGCATCTGATCATCAAGTCGGTGTTGTACACATCACCACATCGTTCACAAAATTATGACAAAGAATCATCTGAGCCTAAGAAAGGTAAAACCTCCATCGTTATACCTCCACCTCCTGAATTATCAACTTCATCTGATAAACCTAAGGTATCCATATTTCCTTAGCTCCTGAGGAGTCTAATCAAACACCATCATCAAAAGCCAAAGTTTCCATACAAGTAGCAACACCTCCTTTCACCTCAATACAGAAGGTTGCTATCAAACAATTACACCAATCTCCCATCAGGATGTCACTTTATGAACTAGTTCAAACATCATCCTTTTCACAAAATAGGCCATGATAGAAGCCCTTCAATCCATCACTGTACCATCCAATGATCCAGTTCCATTCAAAAACTTTGTGGGTGCTCTCAAAACATCTGCCTCTATATTTTTGAACCATCTTAAATTCCCTCTCTCAGACAGAAGGACCATGACCTACCACTCTTCATCATCACTCAGATCAATGACATCTCTATCAAGAGGGTCATGATTGATAGTGGTTCTGCCATCAATATCATATCATCCCTCACTTTTCAACCAACTCAAATTACCCAATACCATCATCACTCAAACTCTGGTCCTATTACGATCCTTCAATGACTTGATCGCACCCACATTAGGCACTGTTATACTCCCACTTAAAGTTGGTGTCAAAACCCTACCTGAACTCTTCTATATTATAGAAGGAGAGTTTCAATACAACATGTTATTAGGACGCCCTTGGATATGTACCATGTGTTGTGTTCCTTCCACCCTCCATCATTGTCTCAAATATGAACATGAAGGTTAATTTTCACTGTCCCCACTGATCCAAATCCATTCACTAACTGCTACATGATGTACTACCCAAATGACATCCTTGTACCAAAATCCACACCTGAGCCATTTGATGAAGCATCCACTAGCACATCTATCCCTTCTTCCAAGTTACCTAGATGATTCCTCTCTTGGTGAGGCTGTAAAATTCCTTACACTGGGGAGAATATCATCTCCTCATGCTTAACTCCATCCCTTCACCCAAAACATATGGCCGACCTTGACAAGCAACCCATGTATGACCCAAATGTAGGAGATGTTATTTCTTATGGTATGTGTATCTCAAAACAAACCTTATTTATGGAGGACTTGATAACCCTCCATCTCAGGCTATCAATCCACACCACATGCCATTCACATTGAACTTCAAATCCCTTGACAATCCCAACTTTTCCGCATGTATCTTCATCGTTGTGTGTGGAGAGGTTTTGGCCTTGGACACTATGAATAAGGAACCCATGATCAACCCATCCTGTGTTCCCTTAAATCTCATGAAAAAGTGGTTTAGGCTATAAAAGATTCACCTCTGAGATGTGAAGCCACTACATCTAAACTTGCTACATCCCTAACTATTTCTAAACTAGAACCATCATCACCAACAAACCCTGAGGATCCCATGGACACAGACAACATTGTACCCATCCCACCTAACTTTTTTTTAATCAATGATATATCTTTAGGGCCACTTACTTATCAATCCAACCACTCCACTAAATCATTACCCCTTGTTTGGCCAGAAATGGTTGAGGAAGATTCACCTATTGTGGATATCCTCCAGTGTCAGGATGACCAGGATATCCTTTCCCATATGGGAGTTGAAGACCATTTTCTTCAAAAATACTTTACCATCTGACACACCAACACTCCTTAACGAATCCACCCTCGACGTTAACTTAGGTACCCCTCAGGATCCTTCACATAGTTAAGGTCGTTCAATCTCTATATCCACAAGAACTAAATGATTTCACCTCGTTCTTAACAAAATATCACCAAGCCTTCACCTAGTCATATAGTGATATGCTCCTAGAATCGATCCTAACATTTTCGTACACAACATAGTCATGTATCCCAATGCTAAGTCAAGTAAAACAAAATCTCTCATAAAATGCATCCTTGTATAGCTCTCCTTGTTAAGGAAGAGTTGCAATGCCTCTTATCTACCAACTTCATCATACCCATTGACTATCCATAATGGGTCTCCAACGTTGTCCCTGTAACTAAAGCTTTAGGTAAAATATGCATTTGCACAGATTTCAGGGATCTCAATCTCACCTATTTGAAATATGATTTCCCTCTTCCGAACATAGATCAACTTGTTGACCTAACAGCTAGCCATGAAATTCTCTCCCTCATGGATGGATTCTCTGGTTATAACCAAATCCTCATCACCCAACGATCAACACAAAACTTCTTTTATCACTCCTTGGGGAACCTTCTGTTATCACATGTCATGCCCTTTGGTCTTAAAAATGCAGGGGCTATGTATCAACATGCCATGACATACATTTTCCATGATCTCATCCATAAAATTGTTGAAGACTACATTGATGACCTCCTAGGAAATTCTAAAACATGAAAAAACCACCTTGACGTCCTTGAATCTATCTTCACTCATCTCATCCAATTTTGTCTTTGTCTTAATCCTGCAAAGTTTGTTTTTGGTGTCCTAACCAGAAATTTTTTAGGATTCATTATATCCATTTGAGGCATCGAAGTTGACCTAGAAAAATTTAGAGAAATCATTGAAATGCCTCCACCATCCAATCTTAAGAAACTGCGTAGCCTCCAAGGTAAATTATAATCCATTCAACATTTCATATCACATCTTTCTGACCATTGTCAACCATTTCACCATCTTCTTCAAAGGACATAGAATTTCATTGGGATTCTAGTTGCTCAAAAATCCTTTAATGAAATCAAATAGTATCTATTATCACCACCTGTGCTTACCCCACCTCGTGAAGGGGAGCCATTCTATCTATACATATCCACTTCACAAACATGCATCTAGGAGCTATGCTCACCCACAGTGATAATCAAGGTCATGAACAAGCTGTATATTACATTAGTCACACACTCCATGAATATGAAACATGCTACACCGAAGCCAAAAAAATTGTGTTGTGCATTATACTTTTCCACCTCCAAGCTCCTGAAATTATCTCCTCAATCACAAGACATATGTCATTACTAGATTTAATCCTACTTAAATCCATGCATGCTAAACCTTATCATAATGATCGCATAACTCGATGGCTTATGCTCATGACTGAATTTGACCTCAAAATCATATCTCAGAAATCTATTAAATTTCAAGCCATTACAAATCAACTCACTGATGCACCCCTTTCAGATAATCAACCACCTCATAAAAATTTCCTTGATGAATCTATCAACAACATCAATGAATTTGATTTCATCCCCATTAAAATGACTCTCTTCTTTGATGGTGCTAAATGCCAAGAGGGGGGAGGAGTTGGATTCGTTATCATACCACCCTGGAACATTCCACTTCCTGTTATCATTAAAACTTAACTTTGAATGTACTAACAACATGGATAGAATATGAAGCCTTAATCATGGGTCTAAATACCATCATTCTCCTAGGTTCCCACATCTAAGAAAATTATGGAGATTCACAACTCGTCATTAGTCAAGTTAAAGGAGAATATCAATGTAAAAATGAAATCCTTCAAAAATATAAAGTTATGGTTGAATTTCTCCTTGGTGCATTTGATCATTACACCATTCAAGCCATCTTGTGATCTTCTAATAGGTTTATAGACACTATGGCATCCCTCGGATCCCTTCGTTCCCTTTTGAAATAGAAAAATCAAAGGATAAAACTAAAATGTCTATAGTTGTTCAATGCATAGACCATCCTTCACATCAAAATGAGTTACCTTCCATCAATATCATTAAAAACAATCCACTGATCTATGGTACACACAGATATATGACTATCTCACTGAATCTAAATTACCATCAGATTTATTACATGGAGCCAAATGATCCTTTCTTCAACATGTCACTCACTTTTTCATCATAGGTGGCATCCTTTATAAATGTATCTTTGATGATATACTATTACGATGCCTTAAAACACATGAATCAACCAAATAAATCGAAGAATTCATGATGGTATCTTGTGGTGGTCACTTTAGTGGCAATTCCATCGCTAAATGTCGTCATATGGATAGGGTATTACTGGCCTACCATCACTAAATATTGTTGTGCATACGTAAATAAGTGTTTCAAATGCCAACTCCATTCATATCTCATTCACGTCCCTAGTCAAGCATTACAACCTGCTCAAGACCTATGGCCTTTCTCTTAATGGGGGTTAGACCTCATTGGCGTAATCAATCCAAAATCATCCCAAAAACATCATTCCATAATCACAAGCAACTGAATATTTCACTAAATGGGTTGAGGCCATCCCTTTAACCTCAAAAAATCTAGACCCATCATCAATTTTATATATCAAAATATCATTTCACTTTGATATCCCACATAAACTCATCACAGATAATGGAAAATCCTTCAAAAATAAGGAGGTTAAAAATATCTGTGATACATTTAACATCAAACTTAGTTTCTCATCACCATACTATCCTCAAGAAAATAGACAGGCCAAGGCCTCTAACAAAACACTCATAAAATCCTCATGAAAATGGTAAATGATGCACATGGCAGGAATTGGCATCTCCAAATTTTGTTTGCTCTCTAGGCCTATCAAACTAGCATCTGCACACACCTACAGGTTACTACGCCCTATTCACTTGTCTATGGATCTGAAGCCATTGTACCTCTTGAAATTCAAATTCCATCACTTACATGTATCTCTCAAATATTTCATCCCTGACGAATAATATCTCCAGGACCACTTAGCACAACTAGAATTGTTAGATGAAAAGTGTCTAACAGCCCTCGAACATCATCAAGTCTATCAACAATGTATTAGTAGAGCATACAACAAACATGTCAAAGAGCGTGACTTTAAAATTGGTGATCTTGTACTTAAATAAAATCAAAATGTTACTACATTAGAATAGAGTAAACGTGGAAAGTTTTCCCCCAATTGGATTGGTCCATATGTTATTACTCACAAGTATGGGTCAAGAGCGTATCGTCTTGCTTCTCTTGATGGGGAACCTGAAAGGGAACCTTTAAATGCTTTACACTTGTGGCCTTTCTACTATTAAATGATTGATTATCATGACAATAGTTCTAGTCAAATCATCACCTTATCATTGCAATGATTCCTTCCTTTGCAGAACCCCTTGAAAGCCTTTTCACACTCATCCATCTAGACCATGACATGGGCCATGTGTGTGTAGGTCACAAGAACACTTTATCCCCTCCTCAAAAATGGTTTATTAGGGTTTTGACCCTCAGCTCAACAATATATGAAAAAAAGAAAAAAAAAAATCATTTGGATGTTTATCTTGTCAAAAAATCACATTATAATAGACTGATCCCTTGAAGGATAGCTATTCACAAAAGTTTAAATCATTATAAAAATATCAAAAGTAGATTTTTCCCTCGAAGGAAAGCTACTCATTAAATATTATGGACTGATCCCTTGAAGGATGGCCATCTAGTCAAAAAAATCAAAATGTAGACCATACCCTCAAAGGATGGCTACTCATGTAAAAAGGCTTCCCACTTTGATCAACCTTCAAAAATACATCAAATCAAAAGCATCCAGGAAAGCTTCCCACATCGATCATCTTTCCCATCATGGAAATATTCCCGCATTGATCAGTTTGCTTCAAAAAATTATGTGAAAATTGGGGCATCAATTCCCTATAAATCTATTGAAAAGGAGACCCTTTTTCCCACATGGTCTACACACAACATCCCTTTTTGTCATCCTAACAAAATACAATCATTCAAACCCACGTTCCCATCATGCTTTATGTAACTACCCATTGATAATCTTATTTAACATTTAAAAGGCTACAAGTGAAAAAGTATTTTCAAAACCCATCACATATACCAAAATTCATAGTGGGGCAATTGTTCCATTTTTTCACTTTATTTCATTTAGTTACATTCTTGATCATTAGATCATGTTTTAGAAGAAACATTAAAATAAATTAAACATTAAAATCACATCAAACATGTAACCACATCAAAACATTCTAACAATCTATATCCATCAAAATCCATCTAAAATATCAAGAAAATTACAACATCTAACATATATTAATCAAATTACAAGCAAATCACAAGTCATGAACCATCATCACATCACCATCATATATATATATATATATATAAATATGGTATACATCATAATCAATGTCTAAATAATCAACATATCATCGTGTAAAAATGGGCTTATATGAGCCTATGACATCATATATAATCAAGTAGTAAAATCAACATCTCTTAGCATCGTGCTAGCACCACCCTCTCCTCTAAGATCAGGTGTGCCTCCAGCTACACCTGTATCTCCACCACCTCTATGAACACTCGTAACAATAGCCTCACCTCCATCTCCTCCCTCACCATCTCCCTCTCTCTCTGGCCTCTAAGGTTTTTGTCCCATGCTTTTCGCACTAGCACTAGGCCTGCTACTATTGTGGCCACCCCTTGGGCAGCTACGTGATCAACATACAATGTGGCATCAGGATAGCTCTTGATGATCAAATCAACATAATAATCTCTCTTCACTCACAACCTCATAATGCACCACTAAAATCATGCCAGGAGGAGGTGTTGTAGACACTCCCCTCTGCCTACCAGACTAAGCCATCGCTGACAACTCTACACCAGATATAGAAGGCCTTGTGGATCCCTAAGGCCTTCCTCAATGTATCTATGTGTCCCTTGTACTTGTCTCTATCAGAAGAAACTTGTACAAGTTACGCCTGAAGTTTATCTCACTCAACAATCAATCCATTTCTCTCTGCAATGAGGGTATCACAGACTCCCAGAAGGTCATCATGCTCTCTTCAAGTGGCATCTCTCTCCCCCTCCACTATGGCCTTCTCAGTCCTCACTACTGCAATAGTCATAGCTATGGCATCATCAGCCTCATTCCCTCTCATCCTCTGGTACTTGTGCTCCTCCTGCTGCCTAAGCACGTACTCTTCTGACCGTCTATGAATTCTCTCCACTTGCCCTAGTCCAATCAAAAGTCCTCAGTGATTAGGCCCACCATGTAGTAAAATCTGGAGTCACCCTTGCATCATCAATCAGGAACAATCTAGTCATCATCATCAATACCCATAGATCCCTACTACTCATCAATAACTGTAGGCCTCACTACAATAGCCCTCAAAGTCTTGGTATCCCTGTCCTCCCACCTGTACTACACTGGATCCTCAAGTATACCATGTGTCAATCCAAATTTCCTCTTAACACGACTTAAATGAAGAAGCTCATCCTCTCCAACTATATGAACCTGTATCCAAATGTCCTATTGCAATCCTAGTAATTCCTGAGGAAACTCAGGCCAATCATGGAAGTCTAGGTACAGCCTCTACACAACATCTCCCACTTGTAACCCTGATACCAAGTCTCAATAATAATCAAGCCCCTTGGCCTACCTCGCTCAACCCATCTTCTAGCTCCATATCATGAAGCCATGATGTCTAACCTTAACATCACAAGGTAGGCTTAATGTATGAGTAATCACAATGTTCTCCTGTGCCCAACACCACAACAAGAATCCAACATCAATACCATAATGCTTATGTTCCGTCCAAGCCCACAGTTCTCTGAATATCTGGGTCAATAAAGTAGGTGCCCACTCGAACATTATACAGTGTGCCATCATCTCGGCAACAACATTGGTCATCATCCAGGGAAAATGACCACCTCTTGAATTTGGCAAAGAAAAACATGAAATAGTTATAATCATCATGGTCATCCATCAGCATCCAGCTCTCACAGGCTCATATAAATCATGGTAATCAAATGCCCCTGATGAATACCTTACATCTCGAGCATGTTATCCATATAATGTTTACATAGTTTCTGGTCTCTCATCCTCAGTAATACAATAAATCACTTGTCTACAAACTAGTGATTTCATAATACAATGAAAATCCTCGAGAGTAATGGTCATCTCCACTGTAGGAAGCCAAAAATCATTTGTGGAAGGATTCCACCTCTCCAACAATACAAATATCAAACTACAGAATTTATGAACCTATCTATAAAACCTCATACCACTAAAACCCACTACCTCAAGATGCACGTAATCCTTATTTTATAAGTCTGCATCACCTCATCCAACATCAATGGTATTTTTAATCTTTAAATCTTACTTTGAAGTGAAGATGTTAAAATCAACTTACAAATTTTATTCTGAGATTCAACACCTGAAAGTGTTTAAGAATTTGATTAAGGAACTCCGAACTCTGAAAGTCTGAAATTTTGGACTTTCAGACATTTGGAATTCAAAGGTCTCTTTTGGTAAATTGTGATTTTTTAACTTGCAGTTCTGATTTCTGAAACTCCAAACTTCTGAAATTTTGGAACTTCGTTCTTTTGGGTTTTGGAAGTCCAAGTTGATATTTTGAGAAAATTATTCCTAGAGTTCCAAAGTCTGAAACTCTAAAGTTCTGAAATTTCAAAATTTTGGACTTTTGGGTTTCGGAAGTCTCCCATCTATTTTTGATATTTTCACTTTTAGACTTCCGAAGTCTAAAACTCTGAAGTTCTAAAATTTTGGAACTTCAGACTTTGGGGTTTTGGAGTCTTCCTTTACCTTTTCACAATTTTCATCTCTCGAATTCCAAATTTCCAAAATCCAAAGTTTAGAAATTCAGAGTTTCGAGCTTTTAGACTTCAGGGTTCTATGAGCATTTAATTCTTATCAACCTTCGCACATGTCAGATTTTGAGCATTAATTTCAAGTTTTTCTATATAAACTAAAGATTTTAACCTATCTTTTTCACCTAATTTTTTCTCTGACAATATGATTTTTACTCTGTTCTTTATACTTTCAAGGTGTCATTTTCAAGTTAACTTTGTTTACGTTATTTATTTTTGGTTTATGATCTTTTACGATTTTCCCTTTCATTGTTTATTTTCATTTGTTGTTCTTTATTCTGTTTTGAAGTGGAACCCTTGGTGTCCACAATGTCTTCCTTGAAGGTGTTTTCTGATCTCCATAGTTACAAAATCCAACATGTTTAGGAATCTATCTCATATTTCATCATAGTTTTCAAGATCCTACTAAGTATTTTTCTTTCTTTTTGTGATTTCGACGAAGTTTCCAGTTTACGATTCTTCTTTTGGAGTTTTGGAAGTACTTATTTCAGAAGTTCCTGTTTTGGAAGTCCTCTTTTTAGAGGTGGGAGTTTTCAGAGTTCAAAGGTTCTTGTTTCAGAGTTTCAGAATTTTGTGGTCTATTCTTTTGGAGGTTTCTGCTTTCGGAGTTTGGAGATTCTTTCTTTCGGAGTTCACAGATTCTTTCTTTCAAAGTTCAGAGGTTGGTGTTTTCATAATTTTTAAGGCTTTCCCTTTCAGAGGTTTCATTTTAAATATTTCAGAGATTCCTATTTTTGGACTTTCAGACATTTTTTGTTTCGGGTTTTCGATATTTCACACTTCAAAGTTAGAGTTATTTCAGACTTTCAGACCTCAGAATTTTGGGAATTTTTGTGGCATTTGTTTCAAAATTCCAAAGGATTTTTTGGATTCTGAAACCCAAATTTAATGTCAATTTCTTCAGCAAAGGGAAAATAGAAAATGAATTATACATTCCTAGGAATTTCTCCTCACTCTTACATATCTTCAGACCTAGGAAATATAGGAGATACCGTTCTCAGACGGGTTGATTTTCCTAGTTTCTGGGCAAGGGTAAAGGCTCCTAACAAGAAATCTTGGATGCAATCTATCTATAAAAGTGGGCTTGTTCTTGCTACCCAGTTTCCTTGCATCAATGCTATTGCCCTGAATTCGTCTTGGTTATGGCAGCCAAATTTGATGAAGACTTCAGGTCGATAAAGGATGTTGACGGAAAGGTGGTAATTCGATTAGATGTTGACTTCTTTGAAGACTTGTTCAATCTCCCAGATGTTGAAAACTATGCCACGATTTCACAAGAGGTAAGCCATTGAAAACTGGGATAAAGAAACTGAAGAGCTACTTGGCCAAGACTATTGTCAAAGACTGTGTATCGATCAGACTTCATCCAGGAAGTGAATGATATTATCATGTTATTAAGTAGAGTTCCAGGCCTTGCCTCTGTGAAATAATTTCAGGAATGGGTGTTCTTATTTATTACCACCATTAAGAAAAATAAGAAATTCATACGATGGGGGAAGCATATCAGTAACTCCATATTTTTCCAATTAGGCAAGGTTTTGTCTTCGAAGAACTTTTACATGACCTTTTTCTTGGTCTATGTTGTAGTTGTTATGGGAGACTTCACTAGGTTGAACACCAAAGGTGTTAGGAGTGCTTCACAAATTTATGATTTTTATCCTCAACTTACAATGGATGACGGTGGCAGAAACTTTCACATGATCAATGATGCCTTCTTCATTGTTATCCTTTATCATTTTGATAAGGATTTATATAACGAAATGATTTTAGACAAATATTTCAAGGAAGTACATGAGTGAAGAGCTATTTACCTACAGTTTCCTACATTCATATACATCTGGATCCCTGGTTTTTTAGGTGCTCCTAGTAAGCTACCAAGATGCCCTATAGACAAATGGGTTTTGTTGGGGTTGGTTTGAAAATTTCAAGACTGCCATAAAATCTAGAACAAACGCCACAAGGCAAGAGTCCAGTTTCCCATTTTAATTATCAGATATACTTGTGTAAGTATTTACAAGGCAAAAAATGTAGATGCATAAATGTCAGAAGTGACTCTACAAACATTTCATCCTCGAAACTAGTTTCGATTACTGGGGAAAATTTAGTGAAGTTGCTTTATCCAATTCTCATGTACCCCATTTATAATGCATTTTGATTCATTGTCGAGATGAGTTTCATTATCCATAAATGAGAATATGAAAGTTTAACCCTGGATGAGGTTTGACAGTTTGGGATCGTAGATATTCTAAAGGAAATGGAAGATGAAGAGGAAGTATTGGATACAGTTTACAAGGATAAAAATTTTGCCAATCAACCATTTCCATGGATTGATTGGTATGTAGAATGTTGTAATACTGAGGAGAGGGCGGGGGCCCATTTTTCAAAGGACATATAATTTGGTTATCTACCTTGGGAATTTCACCCAAAGGGTTAGATCAGCCTATAGGAATAGAAGCCCAATCAAAAATGAGTCTTTCAACACCTACTAAGGGGAAAAGGTCTCTCCAAAGGGCCCATATAGCCCCCAAGAATATTTTATTGTTGTTTCAATTTCCTCTCTCTCCAAGGCTCATGCTTCTAAGGTTGTGTCTCCAGTAGTATCAGCATTAGAAATAGTTGAAGTCACTAATTCCCCAAGCTTACCACAGAATTTTCCATCCTCTCCTTCCTTACTATCATCACTTCCTTCCACTTCTACACTCATTTATTCTTTTTCATCCCCATCCATGGCCCAGGTATTTTCATCTCTTCCTGTTCTTTTAGTAGGGGAGATTATTGGGTCTCCAATTTCCACTTCACTTCCTCTACAACTTTCATTTCCTCCCATCTCATGTTCTAGCCTCTTTGTATCCACCCCTGGGGCTATTCTCACTTCCACTCCTTCTATCATTACCACCTCCATTTCAATTCCAACTAATGTTACCAATTCCATTGTATTATCTAGCACTCCAGGTACCAAATCAATTGTTCCACTTTCATTAGCATCTGCTATACGAGAATGGTTGTTTCACCAGACTCCGAAATATAAGAAGAAAGTACCTTTGGTGGATGTTATAGATCTAAGTGTGTTAGAACCTACTCCAAGGAGATAGGAAAAGTGGCCAAAGATCGTCTCCATTCTATCATTTAACCAATCAAGAGAAAGGGTTGTGGAGATTACTACTCTCGTTGAGGGAAAAACCAAATAAACTATCACAGCAGATGACTACCAAATTTCCATATTTTTCATTAGGAAAAGCAACACACAAAGGAGCCAAATAGGATTTATATACGGCTCTCATAAATTTGTTGGAAAAGTACAACAAAGATAAGGCTTCTAAGGATGAGCTCAAATAAAAATTTGAGCAGCTCACTACCCTGTTGAGAAAGGTAACACAGCCTACTCCGTCCACTAATATTTACAACTACTACTGCTCTGACAATTTCTTCCACTATGGATGATATTTCCTATCATGAGATTGAGAAGATATGATAGAAGGGAATATCGGTGGAAGGATGGATAGAGTGCATACTTCAAGAAGCCAATATTTTTATTAAAGAGGTTATTGAGATATATAATGATTTTACAAACTGAAAGAACCTCTATTCATAAAATGGATGAATCCTTCTCTGAATATAATAATAACTTGAATTTGAATTTGATCACATGGGGAAAAATTAGAGAAGAGGATCCATATCTACTTCTTCAAGAAGATGTAATCGACGATGTTTCCAAGTTGTTTGAATATCAAAAGGCTATGGAATTCAGGTCCTAAGTATTACAAGATTTAATAAAGAAATTGGACGACAAGTGTGTGGAAATCATGGATGCTCTGAATGACATCTCATAAGAGTTTGATAATGTTAACTGCAAGTTCTTCAATGAAAACATTGATGCTCTTCCAAAGAGATCAAATTGAGTCAAATTTCAAGGATTTGGTGAAAAGGGACGACGAGGTGACTAGAACTTTCAACAGTGAGTCCATTAACAGGTTGGTTTCATGCCAAAATTTCACAGGTCGATTGAAGAAAGTGGTAGGTAAACTTACAAGAATTCCATCCAAGGTAGCAAGAGAGATCGAGATAGCATATGTGGTAAACCATTACATGTGTGGGCCAAAGGAAGGAGAGATACAAGGAATTATCGAGTGTTTCATTGAATAAAATCATCAAATGGTTGCATGGGAGAAAGAACAAGAGAAAACTAAAGAAGGAGAAGGTGTTGAACGGGCCAAGCTAAAGTTAGGCAGCCATGGTAGGATACAGTTCCAAGCTCTGGATCTATCCAAGTTGTAAGGTTGACCCAATTAAAACCCTTAAAACTACCTTGTTATTTTTATGGGAGAATGTTCCCTTGAACTTAATGATATTCTATTTTTAGTGATTTGTTGGTTAATGCCCAGTTCTAATAGCTTAGCCTAAAAACTTATAGATAGTTAAGTGCATGAAATTTTTTTTATATTGATAGATCATTTGGGAAGTTACTCTTCAAGCTTAGAGGAGTGCTTTGAATATTTTGAAGCCTTTCAATTACATTCAGGATGATATTTTACCGTGAAGAATCTAATTTATTGTGTTAATGGTTGATCAATGTATGGTTTTGTGGATGCACAATTCCTTAGTGTAAGTGTTTAACTTGCCTTTATTTCAAGATACCTTATTTTATTTTGTGGGAAAGTGAAATAATTTTTTTGAATATCATTTTTGAAGAGATTATTTTCCTTATGTTATAAAATCTGTATTATCATTAACTATCATAAGTGAAAGATATGTTTGACATATGCATATTCTATATCATCATAGTTGTTGATTGTGTTTTCGATCAAATTTGATCTATCTATTATGTATACTTGGGGTCTTACAAGGAGATGTATACTATTTTACTATTTGTACTGTGCTTTTTTATTTACCCTATCTAAATAGTACTAGGTGAGTTATATTGTGATGATTGTTTTATCCTTTTTGAGTTACCCCTTTCTAGCATAAAGATCATTTGATTATCTAGTTTTACTCTTGGTGTATCACCACATGTTTCTTTATTTATTATATATAACCCCTGAACCTCATAAATTGAGTAGATTAGAATCCTCTAAAGTGTTTTATCCTTGCACATTGATCTTAAATTAGTTGCCCAAAGTTCTAAAGGAATTTGGCCTTTTTCATAGTTTCATCTCAAGGCTAAAAGGTCCCACACCTTAGGGATTCTCCCATGTTATACGGGATCTTTTCATAGTTTAACGAGTGCACGATCCATGTGACAACAGGTATACGATCACATATTGTCAAATTTTGCATCCACCTGTAAAACACAAGACAAATGGTTAGTGTAATCACATTAGTATTATAAATAATCATTTATTCTAAGTATTAAAATATCAACTCTATTATCCAAGATCTACTAACAAAAAATGTGACATCAAAAAAATATACACCTAGCACCAATGGAAACCATAAAAATTCCACAAATTTGAAAACATTTATTAAAAACCATACTTTTCTATTTAACATACATAATATTTTTTTATCATAGGTTAATCGCTAGAGATTCACCCTCAATCGTTGTCGATTGAAGGAATCGTCAGCAATTCCTACTACTCAAAATTAAGGCATCCGCACACCCCCAATATGGAAATGAATACAAAAAAACACCCAAAAATTCACAAAAATGACACAAAAATGGGATTAGAAACCTACCTTGGCCATCGGAGGCTTGCATTTTCTGTTGGAGGACATCATTTTGTCAAATTTTTGCTCCAAACCACATTTTTCACGCCAACAGTCGCTCTGTCAAAACATTTGTACCGCACTCACAACATGGTAAAAAAATGTTGCTTTTGGGCTATTTGTAGCCCTTCTTTTTTACTTGATGCAATTGGTAGAAATTACACTAATCTCCAACAATTATCTTCCTTTAGCCATACATGCCCATATTTCCTTAAAAGGTGACATTTGTTGCTTTTGCACAAGTGTGTCATGTTTTCAATGGACCTTAGCCCTTGAAATTTTGAATCAAATGAATATAGTCAAAATTTTGATTCACCATTCATCTATGGGATGCGAGCCCTATGGACCCCATCACTTGGTTTTCTCGTTCTTCAATTAACTTGGCAAGGATCATATATCTATAGGTGTCGAACCCTTTGGTCACTTTGTCAATTGACTCCCTAGTAAACTATTTTATACCCCCTTTGACTGGGGCAACTTTTGAAACAAAACACACTGGTGTTCACTGTATTACATTATATTTGAATCACCCATGTAAAAAAACCCTCTCATTATCTTTTGTCTAACAGTTTGTAAAACATATTCAGACAAAAAGGGGCAAATGTAGACACCAAAAAATTGCACATTCCACTCTCACATGAATAATCGATTAAATATTACCTTTCACATACCATTTTATGGCTCGATTTCCTCCATTCGATTGGTCAAGCTTATTTTCACATCATTAGAACTTCCCTACACCTAAGTCATTAATCCCATACCCCTTTAATTAATTAATCATATCACCCATCTTGAAGTTAATTAATTAATTGATTAGATAATTAAATGATTAAATCCACTCACCCAAACACATCATCATGTGGATTCATCCACACTCACTAATCGTGACTCATTTTAAATAGGAAACCTTCTAAAAATACTACTCTAACCACCTCTATCTTATCCCTATAACAACTTCTCAATCCTCACTAGTTAGGACTAGTTCAAATTTAGCAACCTACTAAATTATCCCTACTCTATCCTAACCACTCCTACCCACTTCTAACCTCCCACACTCAACCTCTCCAAGCATCTAGCTATGATCCCCCTAAATCCCCCACATCCAATTTCAAAATGGAAGATTTAACACCTCATATGTCCCCTACCTCTAATTGGTTGAAATCACCAGTGATTTTTTTGGTCACTAGCGATCTATATAAACAGCTTTCTGTGCTTCTTTGTGGGGAATTTTTTGGAAGGAATTCGTGACCATTCACAACCATCTTGACAAACCATAGAACTATCAAAAAAATTTAGGCATCCAAGCAATGTTACCAGGCTCTCATCAACACCATTTAGCATCTCACACATCCTTTCAAGCATTTTTAGAGCTATTAGAGGGCTCTTTCACCATCCAGACACATCCACAACCAGTCCTTCATCACCATTTATCATACAAAGATTCATTTTTATCATCTTTCATTCTATTTTCATCCTGAAATAGTCTAATTAGGTCATTATTTACTTTCTTTGTATTTCAATAGATGATTGTTTCATCTCAAACGCTCAGATTATTTCATTTACCAGTGTATTATTATTTTACATAATCACCTACGATTAGCCTAATCACCTATGATTCTTGTGCTTTCTGGTCAAACATTAGTAATCATATTTCATTAGGAATTGTTATTAGTTAATGCATGTTTTTGTGTTACTAATATGTGTGCCAAGATGTATTTTGTAGTTGGCCATATCGGGTTGTAGTCATCCCATTACCAGTATAAATTCGCTACTAATTGTCTGACACCCCTTACAGTGGGAGAAGTATGATTTGTTACATGATCTAGAGTTGTTTGAAATTCACACGGCTCCCTTTAATAGGTTATAAGTAATATTCACATCCACCCAACAAATTCATGAAGCAACCGAGGAATTATGGGAGGCATATTTCAAGGTCTAGAGGATCTAAGTTGACCTTGCATCATTCGAGTAAAATTATGAAGTAGGCCTAAACATACCAGAGGACACCCGTAATGGATCTGAATCTGACATTGAGAGCAACATCAGCCTTCCAGACACTGATTTTGATATTTCATGTCTATACGACATGGAAGAGGAGATCTCTGACTTCTTCGTGGAAGATTACATCTCTGAACCTGATTCCTATTTCACCGAAGATGATGATTTTTCCTACTTTGTAGGCTAAAACTTATCAAAAAACCTTGACATTGACTTATATTCTAACTTAGGATTCTAAATTGTTGTTTTAAATTTCATTGCTAGCAGTTGATGTATATATTAAGCTAAATAAGTTATAAAAAGTTAATCACATTTTTCATCTATCGTATATTGTACTCCATTTTCTCATCAATAAATCTTAAGTGTTTCAAAATTAGTTTGGATTCCATGTAAGGAAGTCCCTTGGCTTATGGGAATCGGCCTTTTCTAGGAAACCTTCCCACCCTATTTTATAACTTCATTTTTTGTAAGTGTTTTTTATTACAGGCTTATTTCCAAGGAAAATAATTCTAGTTCATTCTTCACTGAGTGCAAAACATCATACACCTATCACACCTCGTGGGTACCCTAGAAACCTTACCATATGGAGGTTGATCAAGTTTTACCCCTTGTAATATCAGACCTAAACCCTAAGGTAAAATTATCCTCAATAAACATCCAGTGACACCTCAGAGGAGGGTTTTAGGCTATTTCCGCATACTAGGGTGACCATGGGCATCCATGTCCCTCTCCAAGAACCCCAGTCCAGCCAGAGAGCTCAATTTTGTGCTTTCTTAGGATTCTTTGTGATCATTTCCTCCTATTTTCCTGGTTCATACTGCGACATAGTCCAACACCTTCGTCAAATCAGCTAAGCTCTTCCTAACCCTCCTTGACCTTTAGGGTTTCATATTTTCATATCTTAGATTGTTTAGGTCACTTTCTTTATTTATTTAACCATAATTAACTACTTTGCATAGCATCTGATTAAGCTAGAATAGATCACTATATTTTCCATTTTAGTTTAATCATAAGGTAATAGGTACTTCACCTTACAAAGTGGTTTATGAAGAGGAGGTTGGGCTTCCTTTATCACTTGATTTTCCTTCATTAGATCTGGCCCAATAGCTGGACTTTGAGGGCATAAACCAAAGAGAAATAAAAAATGACATAGATGGTTTAACTTGAAGAATTGAGAAAAATTCCATGATCAAGTTAGAATGGCATCAGAGATCAATCAAACAGTGGTTTGATAGAATGGATAGAGTCCCAACCTTTTAAAGTGGGTGATCTAGTTTTGAAATGGGATACTAACAGAGCAAAACTTGGGTGTCATTCAAAGTTAGATGCACTTTTGAGTGGCCCATATATCATCAGTTGTTGCAAGGAGTCTAACTCTTTTGAGTTCTCTCATCTTGATGAAGACATGCTTCCAATCCCAGTTAATGGGATTTATCTCAAATATTTCCATTAAGCTCCCCTGAATCATGTGAATATTATAGTAGTTTTAATCCCTCCAATTACACTTCGTGCACATTGTTTTTTTTGTACATAGTTATTTCCCTTCGTTCCCTCCCGTGCATGCTCTTTTGTTGTTTCTAGGAAGTCGGTCCATGTGCTCACAATTTTAAAGAGGTTACTTCAACTTTTTAGAGTTTTCTAACAGTTTTGCAACAATTCTTCACAGTTCATATAATGCTTCAAGTGGCTTCAATGGTGTTCCTTCAAAGTTGCAGATCAGAATTCATGTTTTCAAGCAAACTCCATGCCCAATGGATGCTTTTAAGGCTACTAATCTTTCATCCACCAGGAATATGGCCCCAAAGGTCACCAAAAATCTTGTCCAAAATAACCACCCTAGTTATTTATACAACTTATTGTTCCATCCTGGATCTAACATCAAGATTATAGGTTACACACGCTCATGGTTTTATACCTTGGCACATTTCTTTGGCTGCAGTTCTTCACGTATACCATCATGCACCCTTATTTTTTCTTCCTTATGATTTTCCTTCTCTTCACTTCCTTATGTGCACTTTTTTCTTTCTTCTTAATTCTTGTATCCCCTTCCATTTCCCCTCTATGTGCACTCCTTGTGCATTCTATTTCCTTCTTATGTCACTGCACATCCATCTTACATGCACCTGCTAACTTACATTTTTTTTCTAAGTCCTTATCATGCCTCAAATATATTTCCTCCCTTCTTGACTCCCACACACCTCTTCACGTGTACTCATTCCTCTTCCACTTTCCACCTTTGCACATTTTCCTTGTGCAATTGCTTATGTGTATCCTTGTCTCATGTGCTTCCCTTTCTTCACATGTTTGCATACCTTTGTATGTATGCACCTTTTCTTCTCACTCCTCACACACCCTCTTCCGTACACTCACATACATCTATATTCTTACCTCTTGGTCCTCTTTATCTTACATGCACACCAAGTGTAATCCTATGTGCCACTCATTGAGTGTCATGTGTCAACTTATCAAATAAACTACACAACACGCAACCTATCATAACATGCATGTTGCACACTAAATATTTACATCAAATGAATGCATGAAACGTGGCAGAAAAGGACAAAACAAACAAAAAATCAGCCAAATCCTTCTGCCAACCAAGTCATGACATGTGTTTTACGTGTCCAACTTACACTATGAACTTTAAATTATCATAACTTATCCTACATAACTCAGATTCATATGCTCTTGGTATTTTTGGAAAGCTAGTGACATGGGATACACCCTGGGATTTTTAAAAACTAGTTTTTGGTGGGATTATGTAAGTTAAATAGGGAAATATCACTTACGCCATTAATGTAAATATTCAATTGACTCAACCACCTAGATTTGATTAGATCTTCTCTCCTTTCTTCTTCCACAAGATGAGCTGACATGGGGAGGCAGATCTGACAATGCTACATGCACATTTACAAGAATTTATTGTTGTTTATTAGTGTTTGGATTTGAAAATATGAGTTTCCCTCTCTTTCCATCCTCTTATCTTCCCCTTTCTTCTATATATTTGTGAACATTGCTCATTTTAAAAGGTTAGAACCTCTTTGTTTGCTAAGTGCATTGTTCAAAGCATTTATTCCTTGGCATTTTGAGTTACATGCCTCATAATTGGTTCATTGTATGTGGATACCCACCTTTTTTACCATTGTAATTGACTGTGCATCATTTGGAAGCAATAAAGTCTTTTTTGTGGATATTCTCTTCCATAGTTTGTATTTTATTGCATCTTCTTGTCTTTCCCTTGCATTTTTTATTTTTTGTGCATATTTTATGTTCCTTATAGGGTCCTTTTCTATTGTGTTCCATGAAAATGAGTGTGTGAATGTTTTTTTAGACTATGGCATGTTTGCATTCCCTCTCTGTGTGTATTTTCCCTTGTTTTCACTCATTTGAGAGTGTTCATCCCCCTCTTTCTAGTGTAATCACCTCCCCTTAGTTTAGGTTTCCCTTTCATGGATCTCCTTCTCACCTTGGTCCCTTAGAATTTTAGAGTAGTGTTAGGTAATTGCATTTCCCTTCCTGGGAGTAGTTGTAGCAATATAAATAGGTAGAGGAATCCGGTCTTCTCCAGAGTTATATCTCAAGTGCAAGTCCCATAACTTGGAGACAGTATCATCTTTCCTCAAAGCCCCAATTCATCCTGATATAGGACCGGTGCAATTTTGAGCTCCAACAGTCTTCTTACAACCTCGAGATGATACATCTAGAGTGTTAATACACTTTTTTATCTCTTGGATTTGTTTGATTTTGGATGCTCTAATTTTGTCTCCAAATGAAGAATAAATTCTAGGAGAAGAGAGTGAACACGAGGATATCCTTTCGATATGAAAATTTGGATGGAAAATAAGAATAGTTTCATTACA
Source organism: Taxus chinensis (assembly GCA_019776745.2). Lineage (NCBI taxonomy): Eukaryota > Viridiplantae > Streptophyta > Pinopsida > Cupressales > Taxaceae > Taxus > Taxus chinensis. The sequence goes on from CM034149.1 coordinate 629,474,696, forward strand.
AATGCTTAAATCTTCTAAGGATGAATTGCAAAGGAAAGAGCCTCATATTTATAGTTGAAGGAGAGGTCATGGATTGTGGATCAAGGTTTGAATGAGTTGCATGATCATGAATGCATTTTCCTGAAATAGCCATTTTATTTGGTCTTTGATGTTGGATGGTTTGAATATCCATTAAGGGGTAATTGAAAATTTGGTTATCAATAATTTTTTATTTGAGAAGTTGGTTGTATGTGAATTATTTATGCTTCCACCTTTTTATGGTTCTAGAGCTTGAGTGGAGTGGGCTATTTCAACTTAAGTCACTAGGATAACGAAGTGGAGCTAAGTGGAGAATGAGTGGGTAGTTAAATATTTAATTAAATAAATAGTTAATTAAATTAGCCAAGGGATATAGGAGTATGGTTTAAGCATTATTATAATTAATAAAATTAATTCTAAGGGTGTGTGGGTGAATAGATAAAATATGGTAGAATTAAATAAATTAATTCTAAAGGGATGTGGGTGAATAGTTAAAATATGATAGAATTAGTTAAATTAAATTTAAAGGGATGTGGATTGTCATATTATTCAAATAATAGGGACAACTAGGAATGGATAGAAATAAGTATGTATTTTTAGGGTATCTACAATATGAATATACTATAAAAAGTAATAATAAATCAGAAATTTTGAAATACAAAATGAAATGTAACTTAAAATAAACACACTATCATACTATAGATGAAATTATTTCATTCAGTACTATTAACCCTTTATTTTTGTAAAACACTTCACGTGAATGGAAATTAACACCCTCAGGGGATTTGTGACATCTACCAATAATGTATTCATGACTCTCAAAAAATCTTACCCAAAAAAATATTTGTCCAATACATATGCTAAACACTGAAAAAATTCTATAAGATATGGAATCCTCAATGAAGATTCTTCAGATAAACCAGGTAAATGTTTTCAATAAATACAAGCACACATGCCCAACTTGATGGTAAAATTGATTGGATTTGAGCTTGGTATCATAATCCCCTCTAGACAAAAGAATTTATTCCTATCATTCTTGAATAAAAACCTACTCTTTCCAAATTGGGAACATCTAAATTAAATCCCATATAATACCATTTTTTAATTACTCCAAGATTCATATATGTTTTTTCATCAAACTCTCCCAACTCAATAAACTTAAGTAGATATTTGAGTTCACATTATGAGAGATGGTGTGGCATAAGCTTTCCCTCTTCATCTGCATAAACCATATGTGATGGAAAGAATTGATGCATTATATTTTTCCGTTAGGATCATCATCCCAATAGTTTAATTGTTCCAATTTCAGGATTTATGTGCAAGACTCGTGAATAACTTTGTATATAACTATATCATGTGAACCATTTTTCCATATTTAAGAAGAGCAACATTATCAAATTTTGGTACAAACCCCTTGATGTAATAGTTGGTGGGATGATCACAAAGATGGTACGACAAGGATTCTTGTTTCCTTCAAGTTTCTAATCATCTCCAAACGGAGATGTAATGTTATTGTGAAAGAAATCTTTATTGTCTAACAATTAAATCCTTGACTTATTTCATCACTCTAAATATGTATAAAGTGTAACATCATCTTCAATCTCATTAGTATCCATAGTTAACGAATATTTGATTGTTACAAATTCCACAATAATGTCAAATTTATGTGATTTATTTCACTTTTGATAAAATTCCCAAAGAGTGGCATAATTTGGAATCTTAGTAACTGCAAATCTATCACAAGTATTAGCATAACATTCTACACTAGATCAAAGTGCTTCCCCAAAAAAATATAATTAGTAACCATGAAAAATCACAACTATTTTAAAAAGCATAAAATCAAGGATTAGGGTAAAAATACAACCATTGTTCATTTTTCCCAAACAAAAAAAGAATACACAACAAAAGAAAATGCCTCAATAAGAAATAATATTGGATTGATCTACTGCAAAGAGTTGAATAAATCTATGAAAAAACATATCAAATAATAAATGGTTAGAAATGAATGGTGAATTTATCAAATTATTTGTTAGGGTTTTGATCAAAAATCAAATAAAAAATACATCATAAAAATAAACGAATGTGTAGAATTATGTACATTACACAAAATATTGATTGATCTATTGTTGTGAAAATCTGTATTAAACAAAAAAAAAATTAAAAAATAATTCCAAGCATTTTTAAAATCAAATTTTCCATTAAAAAATAAAAATATGAAAACATTGCCACAACATACTTGGGTTTTCTAACTCTAAAACCATGAATCTATGTTGGCTCTAGATTTTTGTTACACATCTGTTATGCGTAGATTTTTTCAATTTCTAGTTTTGTTTTGTTTATGAATTATTCTTTTTTAAATAATTCATATATTTTTTAAATGAAGGGTTGTTTTTTTTTTAAATGGGTCAACTCATCATTAAAACTTTCATCTTAAAATTTATTTCTTAAGTTGTGATGTGATTTTTGGAAATACTTTTTTTATTAAGAATTATTATTATTTTAATAAGTGTAAACAAATAGTTTTGAAATGTCCCATAACCTTGTACAACAAAATAAGTATAAATTAATAAAAGAAAATAAATGGGAACTCACAAATACCGGGACCAAAAAAAATTACCAAATCATAATATGATTATAAATTCAACTAACAACCAACCAAAAAGAGGAAAAATAATTAGCAGTTATATCAAAAAATAGTTTAGTATCTCGATCTTGCAAGCATACTTCATTTTTTATCTCATTGTCAATTTAAAATTCTGTTGATCAATTTTTTTACATTTGTCTTTTTCTATATGACACCAAATTCCATTCATAGTCATCTTGTACATCTTCGAGAGAGAGATTATAACTCAGTATTATCCATCCCTTTTCTTTCATATTCCTTCTACTCAAAACCCTCCTAGAAAGTAAAAAATCGTAAAACTCCACTTATCATTCTCCATAGCCTAAGCTTGAGTCTTAGATTATATCTCTATAATATCTCCATATAAGGTTGTTTTCTCATCTTCTCCCCATGTTAATCTTTATCTTGGTTTTTTTCTTTGATGTTTTGTATCTCCAAACTATTCTTACTCAAGATCTAAACCAGGCCCTTCCTCTTCCTTATTCTTTTCTTTTTGAGCTTCATCTCTTAATTTTTCCTCATAATTTACCTTTCTTTAAGTGTTTTATTCTTTCCTTCATCCTCTACTCCTATTTTAGTCTTGTTTTTCCACTCGAATGCCTAGGCATGTTGGAACTTCATTCAGATAGATCTAAATGCTCACCAGAAGTACGTGCAAAGCTACCAAGTCCTTTGGTACTGTCTTGTCAAGAAGTTAACATGCATGTTCTTAAAAACCATTATCAAGCATACATTCCAATAGAAACATCATATCCATAAAATCAAATTGGAAACACACATAATAAGGATGCATAACTTGTTTAAACAAGAGTTAAGATTAGATTCACCATACAAGTACCAATATCATAGACATCTATTACTAGAATCCATCCATAGTAATCCATTAATAATCAGAAAGATTACATATCAGAAGTTAAATACATAATAATAATGTCATGTAGTCATGTGCACAGGTACATCATAGTAATATAACTCTAATATAGCTTAGATTCCTAAAACAATGCAAATCAACTAACATATATAGGGATAGAGAGTTTCCCTTCATCGTCCATGCATCTTAAAAATAGACTACATGCTCAAAATAACCATGCGTACATGCAAAGAAACTTCAAATGCATGCACCTCACCTAATAATAGATCGAAATTATAGATAACCTCTGCTTAAATCATATTATTATCTTGAACTCTGTATGACATATAATCTTCACCACACATGAGCTTTATCCAAAAATAGACATTCCTTCATCTCTAAGTCTTCATTTTCTCTTCTAAATCTGGAACGTTGCTTAAACACCACTCCATCTTGACATTATCTATTTTTAACTTGTGGCTCCAAAAATTGACTTAGTCCCAAAATGTTTCTTCCTTATGCACGAGCCTTTACGCGATATCTTTTCTACCTTACCTGGTCAAATTTGTGCCTTCCTAGCCCGCGCCTTAAACCCTCACGTGCGGTCTATACTTAGTGCAATTTTACTATGCAACATTACTCCACACTAATGGGATTAACGTCCTTGGAAATAATTCGATCAACTTGTGCTCAAAAAGGATGTATTGATAGTTGGAACATATCTAAGAATTCCATTCCCAAAAAGAGTCAACATACCCATTCAAAAAATAATTTATTCCACAATTGGCTAGAAGAGTTCTATAAACTCAGTAGCTATTTCACTCACCACTTACCTCCATTCATCTAGTTCTATCATATCCTTCCCAAGCGCTACCTCTACAATACCTTGCACTTGGTTAGGCACCAACTCCTCAAACCTGCTCTTGAGTTCCTGAATAACCATTGTTAGTTCTACACATACCCCCTCTATCATGTCTATGTGTTCAAGTACTATATTATGAAATTGTGCCACCCAGAGCTCTAACTCCATTTTAGCTTTAATCACTACCTTCTGTTGGGATTCCTCAATCATAGCTCGGGTGCACTCAATATTGTTCGTGGGTGTCTTCTCATCAATGGTTTTGAGCAGTGCTTCTTTGTCAACCAGGTGCACATCAATAATAGGCTCAAAATTTTGACATCTGTTGAAGGCCACATCGGCCTGTCAACTTGATTCCTTGAGCTTTTCGAACAAGTCTTCAAGATCAGTGATCCTGGCCTCAACAACGACCTTATTGGCTTCCTTATCCTTAACAATGTCCTCCTCAGTTGGCCCTGTGCCACTCTTAATGTTCTTCAGAATCATACCCACCAATTCCTCCAAATACTCCATTTCATTGTTGTAATCACATCGGGATTGGCTTACCAAAACTTGGCACTATCCCAAAATTCGTTTGACTAAGATGTTAAACCTATCGTATGCTTCCTTAGTTTTCTTCTGCTCTCCTTGGAGATATTTCTTAAAACTATCAATCTTGTTCTCCTTTACCTTCTTATCTACCACAAAAATATTCATAGTCTCACTTGCATCAAGGTTTTTGTGCCCTACCTCCATGGCCAATTTATTCAGGGTATTGCACGCTTGTTCTTCTGTCAAGTGATTAGGGTTGATTTCCTTGTACATCTTCCCTGGCTCATTATTCAATGTAATATTACTGATGGACTGGTTGCTCATCTCAAACTTAGGTTCCTTAGAATGATTGTGCAAGTTCTAGCTTAGCATCTTCCTAGTTTGTGATAATCCTCCATCCTTATCCATCAACTCCCATGCATTCAATTTCTCATGCAGAATTGTACTCTAAAAGCATGCCCTTAAGACCTTTTTGGAGTCATTTACAAAATCCATGTGTGGGGAATGGGTTGTCCATCTCTTCCTTTGTACCTTCATTTTCACCCTCTACTTCTTTGGGGTAGAGGTATTTGTGCTCATACCCACTCATGTGCCCTTTTCTTCCTTGATGACATAAGTTTCATCAGTCACTCTTCCATCATGCGCCTCCTCCTCCTGTACAGGTGTCTTGTCCTTGAGTGGAATCTTACTCACTTTTTCCTCCATGGTGCGTGACAACTTCTGCTCCTAAGCATTCTTCTTTTTCAATTAATCCACCCACTCTTTCTCAAGATCCTCATGTAAGTTTTATCCTTTGAATTCTAAATCAAACTCTTCACCTATCTTTGAATTGGACACAACTTTCGCCCCTCCTCTCTTGAATTTTTCTTTCTCTGGGATATCCTTAGGTGGTTGTGATGTTCTGACGCCACTATTACTCCTCATATAATACATTTTCTTCCTTGTAGAGTGGTCGAGGCCACCTTCTTCTTCATCCCCTTCTTCTTTCTCAAGGCTCTCTTCTCGTGCTCTCTTCACTAGTGGCACCACTGTTCTTCCAACAATTGGAAAGTAAAATCTATAACTTCCATCTCGACTCCCCCTTAGGTCTTTGGCCTCAATAGCTATGAAGAATATTCATATCACCCCCTTTATTATTACATTTATCTGTGGGATCAAATCCAATGTATCTGGATCCAACATCTCCTTGTATGCAGACCTTGAGTCATATCTATAAGTTACACGTAAAATATGTAGGTTTGAGTCAACTTTATCCGCATCAAAAAGTAACCGATGCGTGTCCTTGATTCTATTCACCGTACACTTGAAATACCTAATATGAAAGAAAATGGAAACTTGAACCAGGGGCTCATCTCCCCATTCTTCATCTTGAAACATGCGAGGCTATAATGTTGCAACACTGAAAACCTTTCTTGCTCTCTAGCTTCTACAAGTAATTCACGTGGAATGCTCCATTCTTTATCAAAGGCCCCCCACAACCTGATATACCACTTGTCCATTCTTGATTTTTACACATTCGAAATAACACCATCACAAGTATATACAACAAATTGTATAGCATGGGATTTATTCACCAGTTGGTAAACCCACATAGAATCATCTAGTCCATCTGGGAATCCAATTTCCTAGAAGACTATGAGAAGGAGGATTGACCCCCCAAGTTATATTCACACCTTCCTCATTTTGTACCCTTTCCTCTTCAATAATTCCATTGGCAACATATTGTGTAATGTTATAGCGGGGCCATTTAATGTGTAATGTATAAAAAAATTGTTCACATCTTTCCATTGTTATGAGGCACCTAATTCGCAACTAACCAATCTAGATGCAACCCTAGTTGCAGTATTTTCTAGGTTATTGATTAACATAGACCTTCCTCCCTTCTCATACTTCAATTCTTCGACCAATTCATTAATCTTAGTGTTATCTTTCAAATCCATGTCTAGGTCCTCCTCTATACTAATTAGAACTATGACCCACTCAATTAGTAGAGTTGTAGTCCATATCCTTTAGCCCATGAAGTAGAAAAATTCTTTATGTACCCTGGACATAAGCCACAGGTCCAAATGGATGAGTTTCACAAAGAAAGGAAGTTCAAATAGCTAAAAGACTCCCACTTTCTCCAAATTTCTTCACATGGAGTCATCCACAAGTGCATTCCCTTCCTCATATATACCCAACAGTATTCTCTCCAAATCTCCCTTCAAACTTTTCTCACGCTCAGATGCTCTATGACGATATTATCTAATTTTACACTTCGGGAATTTGAACTTCCATATTTTAACCCTAAGCACTCCAAGAGGGTATTGCATTTCCAAATAAATTTATTCTAATGGTTATTCCACTTTTACCTCATCTCTCTTTTTCCAGATCTTCTTTCCTTTAGGTTTCATTCTATGAAATTTGTGCCCTAGGTACTCTATTATAACACACCTTCTTCCCTACTTGAGTGTTACGAACCCTAGTTGTTCTAATTTACCCACAAAACCTAATCTTTGTACCCCAACTACTAGCTCAAACTCATCTTTGACACAAGGAACCACACACACTCTGCATGTTGATTTGGTTTGTTCTTTCTCTTTTCTTGATTTTTTGCACAAGAACTCCCACGTAGCTCAATCGCTCTAAGTTTTATTCTAATGCAAGCTAGCAATTAACTTCAAATTTCCCCCCTTTTATAATTTTTTGTGCTCCACTGAACTACTCGACACACACTTTTTCTTGATTTTAAGACTTTTAAGTCACTTTCTTAATAAAGTACCTTTTTTGATTTTTTCTTTGTTCCACGACTTCCTTCCACTCACTGCAGTCGTAACATTCTTGTGCACTTTACTACTTCCCAAGCCACAAACCTCCTCCATGTGCCTCCCTGTGATGAAATATATAAACCACTATGCCATATACCAAGTAGCTTCTCATACCATTGTCTACCTTGCATTACACTACGTGATCATTCTTCTCACATGGTCTTCAAGATGAGTAATGTGATCAGAGTACCTCCATCTATAACACCTTTAACACCTTTTTATCTTGCACCAAGTTCTTAGGAAACGCCCTTAGCTGAACCAACTTGTACCAAAAAACACGGTCCTCTGTACATGATCTCACCCCAAAGATAGTAATCAACTTCCCACGTGTAAGTGTAGTTATTACAATAAAACACTGAACTAAATTAACAAATCATAGCAACGATGAAAGTAAACACATAAAATTAAAATCTAATCTAAATGACAATCCTTCCTTATTATAAACACCAAGAAGCCTTATTTATAGTAGGGCTTCAGCCTACTACCATTAAAGTAATTGGGAAACAAATTTCCATCCAGTGTCTGTAACTGAAAAACACATGAATCCAATATCTTTGTTACTACAAAAGGTCCCAATCAATGCACTTTTAATTTCCCGAGGTGGTGCGAAAACTTAGAATCATATAAAAGGAGCATCTTTCCCACCTCGAATGTTTTTTTTCATGATATGCCTATCATGTCATGCTTTCTATCTATCCTTCTCGGTATTCTGAATCCAACATGTAATGTTGCACCTGTCATATAACTACATTAGTGTGTCTATGCACTCCTCACTACTTATTCATTAGCTAGTCCTCCTACGTGTGTAATATATAGAGATGGAAACATAAATTTAATAGTAAATATAGCCTCCACGCCAAACACCAAATGAAAAGGTGTGGCTTTATTTAACATATTGTAAGTTTTCCTATATGCCCAAAATACAGTAGAGACCTTATCATCCCGATATTTCATACCAACATCACATATTTTTATTAGTGTTTGTCCCAGAATATTCTTGAAAAATTCAACAGTACCATTGGATTTTGGGTGATACGGTGTTGTCTTATGGTGTGCCACTATAAACTCTACCAATAAAATTCTGATAGTCTCATTTTAGAAATGAGTGCCCTATCACTTGTTAGACTTAATGGACATCCATACATGCTAATAATGTTCTCCCATAAAAATTATGTTGTTGTAGTTGTAAAATCCTTTGTAGGTGTTTCTTCTTCCCACCTTTTCAAATAGTCTATACAAGTTATAATATAGCATGCATCAGTCCTATGTGCAGGTGGAGAAATAGGACCTACAAAGTCAATCACCCATTTCTCAAAAGGCTCAACACTTGCAATAGTCCTCAAAGGCATCTCATCTCTCATTCCATTCTTCCCAAGGTGCTGACAATGGTCACATGCCTTGACATATTATTTATTATCCTTGAATAAAGTTTCCCACCAAAGAACAACCATCAAAATCTTGCATGTAGTGGCATCCCCTGTATAATGACCTCCTACAATTCCACCATCCTTCTATAATAGCCTCACGATCATGCTCTAAAACACATCATCATAATACTTTATCATGGCCTACCTTGTACAAACCTCCACCTAATCAATTGATAAGGTGTCATGTGTATTGCAAGTTTTTTCTTTTCTAATCTATTCATTCCCTTAGGTGTTTGTTCAATGCACAAGAATATTGCAATATCTTCCAACTTTGTGGGGGCACAATTTGATCTGAAAGAGTTATGCATCCATCATTGTATCCTCAATTCTCTGCATATCTTCACCAGAATTAATTCTTGACAAACTATCAGCCCCTGAATTACTCTTACCTGGATTCATCACAACTGTGAACTCAAACTCCTGAAATAGTAGTATGTATGCAAATTCACCCTAGAAAAATAGGCTTGTTGACCAAATAATTAAGTTTCATATGATCTGTGAAGAATATAAATGGTGTTTCCAATAAATATTATCTAAATTTGTGTAGCATGTAGATCATGGATAAAGCCTCGCACTCAATAGTTGTGTAATTCTAGTTCTACAAGTGTCAACTTCCTTCTTGCCAAACAAATGAGGAGGTCCATAATTCCTTCTCCTTGTTGCACCACACTTGTAATCCTATTAAAGCATGAACATGAACATGAAATGGGTTTTTCTCAATGAAGGGAAGCACAAAATAGGCACAGTAGTCATCCTTTCCTTAAAATGTTTCGAATTTATGTTGTTGCACGTCATACCAATAGAATTTCCCCTTAGCCTTCAATAATTCCTCCAATGGGCATGAAAATATTTACACATCCTTTAATGAATTTCTTGTGATACCATGTATATCCCATAAATCCATGTAGCACTTCACTCTAATTGTTAGGTTCTTCTAATCCTAAGATCACAATGACCTTGGAGGATCCACCAACAACCCTTCCTTGCAAATAATATGCCCTAAAAAAGTCCCAAAAGGTGTTGTAAAGATGCACTTCTTAATATTCAAAGAGATGCTCAATTATCTGCACCTCTCAAACATAAGTCCTGAAATTCTCACAATGATCCTTGACCAAACCATACACGGTCCAATCATCTAGATACACCTGTAAAAACTTATGAATGAAATCCTGAAAATGCCTGCACTACAATGTGTGAGAACACTATTGGCACATTCTTTCAATCCAAAGGGCATCACTGTGTATGCAAAAATTCCCCACTTAGTGGTGAAAGTTTATCTTTTCTTGATCTTCTTTCGCTATGCACACTTGATGATAACTTGAAAACCCATCTGTAAATGAGTAGATATCTTGCACCCTAGCAACTCCCTCAAGGATATCCTCTGTGAATGGGGTGGGAAAAGGATCAATAACACATGAAGAATTTAATTATTATGTAGTCCACACAGATCCTTATCCTCACATCCTTTTTAATACTAATGACCATGGAGTTAACCCATTCAGATTCCTCAATGGGATTAATTATACTAGACTTGAGCATCTTATCAATTTATCTCCTTTACCTTGATGTGCACAATTAAGATTCATCATGTAAGGCCTCTTCCTAATTAGGCATGTATCCTTCTTTAAGTTTTGAATCTCATCTCACTCTAAAGAAGGGTGTACTCCTTTTAATTCATGATAGCCCCTCAGAAATAAATCTTGAAAGTCACGTAGGAGTTCAATAATCTTGGCCGCTTCCTACTCCAACTAGTAGTCACCAATAATGGCATCTTTAGGCTCTACATTATATTACTAATGTTAATCTTATTCATTTTCATAGGATCATGATATGCACGTGCACCTTTTCATCTGTCTGTGTCCATCACCTCGTGCATGTACCTTTAATTTGGTTAACATCTAGGTTATTATCCTCATCATCATCATCATTTATCATGCATACCAATTTACCCTTTTCTTTTTCTTCACACGCATGGACTATTTCTTCTTCTTCGGTCTCTTCAAGATCATGGAACCCTATAATGAGATATTTCACCCAGTAGAACCACCTATGATGGCCTTGATCCACACCTATAAAGTATCTATGGGAAGCCCCATAATCAATATCACCACACATTTTGACCCTCTTGAGAACAAGTAGTCATAGTATCTACAAGAAATCCTTTGGCATAATTATCACATTTCCTCTAGGAATTCAGATGGTGTATGTATTTGCATCCCCCTCTCACACAATATTTGCAATAAGTGTAAATCATGAGGAATGTGACTAAGATTTCTCACATCCATTAAGATCGATTTATCAATCACAACATTGTAAAACACGTCTAATCTCAATCCCATTATGGTATGCATATGTTGACCATTCTAGAAATCAATTTAATGGATACCTACCTATGAAAAAACATGAAAATTGAACATTAACAATTTTTAAATATCATAAATAGTTGATAAAATACATGTTAAAAACAAATAGTAGGAAAAATGTAACAAAATGCACAAAAGGAGTAGAAATATCTACGTATTGTAAGAACATCCACTATAGGGGAAGAAATTCACATCCAAGGGAAACATCAACCAATGAAGGAAAAAAACGCTTGGTCCATTTTCTCATTTTTCACGTCTAAAACACTAAAAATAGAAAATTAAATTTTCTAAAAAATACCCTAAACTTTAAGAAAACTAGAAAACAATTAAACACTTACCATCACAAGAAATTCACCATATGCTAAATGCTCTCATATATGGTTCAAATAGAATTTAGGCATGGGTTCTCACATAGAAATTTTATATATTCATATATCCAATATCCAAATTGACAAAAGACATGAATCTCTAAAATTTTAAATCCAACCTATTACATTAAAAGTGACCCTAGGTTGAATTACAGTTTCCTACTGAAATCATTATTTCAAACTATGGAAATCATGATAGCTTGAGCTCTTTACCTATAATTTCCACACCATTAGTTGTGATCATATTATTATTTCATACGTATTTTTTATCATCCATATTACACACACATTAATAAAAAAATCTCCAATTGTGCATTTCTTTATATCCTTCTATTAAATATTATAGTCATCTTTAATCATGCATACTTAATAAATATTTGGCCCTAAACCATTTTGGGCACATGAAATTCATCACATGATCACCATTCATTAACAAAAATTACTTATATCATAAGTTCACAACAACATACCCCAAGCAATCGTTGTGAATTATAACATTATTCTAGGCACTAATCCCTAAGTGTTATGATATACAATGTGTGATCATGTTTAAATCTTAGACTTTGGTCCCCTTACACAATGTCAACAACAAAACTAGTATATTATCTATGATATACATGATATTGCACATGTCTTAATTTCACTAGACCTCAATATGACACATTTCTCACACAATTATTGGCTTCATGTCTCTATTCACATTATGTTTATGTCACTGTCATTAAAACATTGGATTTAGGCTCTTCATCACTTTCCTTACTACATGATGATTATTTGGTTTTACAATTACTTTACACATTCACTACACAACTCTTAGCCCTTGGATCTATATTTCACTCTCTTTAGCTCAGGGGGCCTACATTATTACATTCATTACATTATTGATATACGTTTTGGCACTCACTTTTTTATGCTTATCATATAATCATTACACAATTGGATGTTATTTCACATTACCTCTTACACAATCACTCTCCCTCTAGTTCTATGCTCATAGTTTTAAATCATGTGCATAAAAAGATATTGTTTCCACACAAATGACTTGAGTCACACTTGTCATATATTGATTAGCACTTGTATTTGCATTTTTCTCATCCACACTTAGGGGAAACCTTTGTGTATGTGTGTTTGTGTGTGTATTTAAGATGCATAAATAAAAAAAATTCTATGGGCATCATAAACGTATATCAATCATCCTTACTAGGCATCTTGTGCATAAGATCACACACATTCATTACATCATTACTTCTATTTACGATCACAAGCTATTATTTACTATAAATATGTTACAAAATATACCCACATGGGGAAAATGAACTATGAAAGAAACAATAACTCACTCACACATTTGCATAAAATATCATGATAAGACTACCCATATGAATCTACACCTTAGATTTTCAAAGATTCATGATTTTCAAGCACAATTTTTTCCTATCATATGAATATCACTTATTTAAATTTGATACGTATTATAATGACTTTTATTATGATATAAACACAACATATTATCACTGATTACTTTTTTTTACACCCTTAGAAGATATATGAATACGATATAAAATATATATATATATATGATGTAAGGGTTTTTTGTAAGGGACTATTCTATATTAATCAATTTACAATTAACCTTGAATAATTAAAATAATGCATTAATTCATGCAACAATGAAAAATGATACAAAGATAGCTCAAAAACACAAAAAGGAGATGAA